>WSTH01000026.1:0-60379 GCA_019616345.1 Ceratobasidium sp. 395 | reverse complement strand
GAAAAACGCACTAAAACTCTGATCTCGTGGTTGCAAGTTCTACAGCATCGTAGAAATCTAGTAATTGCGGGTCCTCAGTACCGGCCGAAGTCGATTAGAGTCTGGAAAAGACAAAGAGTAAGCTTCAGGTAATCCGATTCGTGCGAGATACGGCAAGAGGCAATCGACGAGATGATGGAATACACCGCGTGCAGCACGCGAAGGTGATGGGAGAACGCTAAGAGTGCATATGGAGGCGAAGGGAAGCATGTGGCTGTCGTGGTTCGCGCCAGAAGGCGGTCTGTGCCTGCCGCACGTGCTCACATACCTTTTAATCTCGACCACCACCGGCCTCCAACCCTCACACTCCTTTTTTTCCCTTATCATTTTCCCTTCCTTTTTAGCTATGCGTGCGTTCGTCGCTGCTGCTACTGCCGCTGCGGCCCACCTCGTCGCTGGCGCTGTCGACCTCAAGTCGGTCAAACATGTTTCGACAGCGAACGTCGTACCTGGGGTGAGTGGTGCCTTGGACCCTTATGTTCTCGATCTCGGGCTAATCATTTTTCCTACTTTTTTCAGTCGTACATCGTCACTCTCAGTCCCGACAGCCATCTCAAGCGCGGCTTTTCGTCGCCCCACAGCGACCTGTACAGTGAGCTCAAGGCGCGAGGGGCAAACTGGGAGGTTACAAAGGAATACGATGATCCGCTCCTAACCGGAGCGGCTATCAAGCTTGACAGCGATGCCGACCTGGTTAAGCTCGCCCAAGCGAGCGGTGTTCAGGTAAGCAGTCAGGGCCGGATTCGGCTAAACAATAGCGCTGATCATCTTTCTCCTTGCAGTCGATTACGCCCATTCGTCTCTATCCCGCTCCCAAACCTGCCTCGCAGTATGTCGTCAAGACGTACAATGCGACCGCTGCAAAAGATACGTTCTCGACCCACGTTATGACTGGTGTCGATAAGCTCCATGCCGAAGGATACTACGGCAAGGGCATTAAAATCGGGATTATCGACACTGGCGTCGACTATACCCACCCCGCTCTTGGCGGCAAGTTTGGTCCCGGCAACAAGATTGTTGGAGGATACGACTTTGTCGGAGATGCTTATACCGGCCGAGAGGGTACTCCTCCGCCTGCCCCGGACAGTGACGTGAGTTATCTTATCAATTTCAAATCAATTTTTTCACCCAGGTTCATCACGCTGACTCGATCAAAATTAATTGCTTCCACCAGCCCCTCGACCAATGCAACGGCCACGGCACCCACGTCGCGGGTATCATCGGCGCCAACCCAGTTAACCCGTACAACATCTCTGGCGTCGCGTACGAGTCGAGTATCAACGCTTACCGCGTCTTCGGCTGTGACGGCTCAGTTCCGGACGATATCCTCATCGACTCGTTGCTCCGGGCGTACAAGGACGGAAATGATGTTATTACGCTTTCCTTGGGTGGTGCGGACGGGTGGACTGAGGCTGTTTCTGGTGTGGTTGCGAGCAGGATCGCGGATGCCGGTCGAATTGTTACGATTGCTGCCGGCAACGACGGGCAGTATGGGTCGTGGTATACCTCTGGTCCCGGAACTGGACTGAACGTCATCTCATGTGGCAGCGTTGACAAGTACGTCTGTCATCGCAGTTTAGCTGGAGTTTTACTGATTTAATTTGCTGATAGTACTCAAGCCATTGTTCAAAAGGCGGTAGTCTCCGACGGGCATGAAATTATTTACCAAGGGCTTGCAACTCTTCCGATTCCCAGTGGCCTTCCACTCTATGCAACATCGACAGATACAACCGTGGCCGACGATGCGTGCAACCCTCTTCCCGCTACCACCCCTGACCTCTCGAACAAGCTCGTTATCATTCGTCGTGGAACTTGCACGTTCGTCTCAAAACTCGATAATGCCGCTAAATTCGGAGCGAAATACTTCCTGATCTACGGTACGTGTTCTACATGCCCCGACGAATTCAATTCTAAAACTATCCTGGTGTAGACAACAAGGATCAGGCGTTGTCTAGCATTGCTACTGGCAATTATACCGGTGCACTCATCTCCCAAGCCGACGGCATTTACGTAAGTTACCTTTTCGCTTTTATTTACTAAACTCTGATCTCAGCACTACTACAGCTCGTCAAGACCGCCATCCCTCAAAACCGTACCGTCTCGTTCCCGAACAATCCATCAACTATTCAAGTCCCTGGCGGTGGACTGATGTCCAGCTTTAGCACCTACGGCCCTTCGAACGACATGTACTTCAAGCCCGCCGTCTCTGCTCCTGGAGGTAGCATTCTTTCGACGTACCCCGTTCCCCTTGGTGCATACGCGATCTTATCCGGAACGTCCATGGCTACACCTTTTGTCGCCGGTTCTTCTGCTCTCTGGCTTCAAATCAAGGGCAAGACCGCCGCTAACGCCAAGGCCGCCCGCGCTGCGTTCGAGAACACCGCTATCCCCGTTCAGCAGACTACTTCGAACACGAGTTTGCTCGAGACTGCTTCGCATCAGGGTGCTGGTTTGATCCAGGTCTATGATGCTATTCACGCTACGGGTAGCCTGTTGCCGGGCGAGCTTTTGTTGAACGATACGGCCAATTTCAAGGGCACGCAACTTTTGAAGATTACGAATACCGGCAAGAAGACTGTGACGTACACGTTTAGCCATGTTCCTGCTGGTACTGCGCCGACTATCAGTGGTATCGAGGCTATCCGTAAGTTCGAATTGTTCTGTAACCTCGAAAATTTATTAACATTTTCTGCAGTTGGCCCCGTTCCTCTTGTGAATAGCCCTGCTACTGTCACCATCGTCCCAAACAAGATCACCGTCCTTCCTGGCTTGACTCTCCCCGTCATTGTAACCTTCAAGCCCCCCACCGGACTTGATGCTAAGACCTTCCCTGTCTACTCTGGCTTCATCAAAGCTACAGGCTCCGACGGTTCCTCCCTCCAATCAACTTATCTTGGTCTCGCCGCCAAGCTCAAGGATGCCAAAGTTATCGACAACACTGATGCGTACTTCGGCGTCAAGCTCCCACTTGTTACTGACAAGGACGGCAATCCTACCAGCGGACCGACGACCTATACGCTTAATGGGACCGACACACCTCTAGTACTCTACCGTCTCGTCATGGGTACACCCCTCATACAGTTCGACTTGATCGATTCCAAATCCAACGTAACCACAAACCAACGCCGCTCTGTTGATCCCCTTGGCGAACTTGACGCTCGCGCTCTTCCTCACTCGACCATCAACAAGCGCTCGATCTGGGACTGGCTCTTCCCCTGGAAAAACGGCAACGGCGGAACGTTTGCTCAGATCAAGACCCTCGGTGCGCTGTACCGGGAGGATTATATCTCACGCAACGCGTTGGCTGCTACTGCCGACGCCAACGGATATAGCGGATTGTCGGTTACGCAGTTTGCAAACGGTACTGCGATCCCGAACGGATCATACAAGATCTTGTTGAGGGCGTTGAAGATTACTGGCGACGCGAAGAAGGAGGAGGATTATGAGGTCTGGACTAGCCCGGAGATCATCGTCAAGAGGGCGTAAATGTTTGTTTGTTTATTTGGGTAATATGGTTGAATATATGCGTTGTTGCCACTCAGCTCTGATGTCTGGTGTTGAAGCAGTTTTAAGCTACGAAATGGGGTGAACATCGGCATTGGGGTCTTATGCAATGACTTTCAGCTTGAAAACCCGAAATGTACGTAGGTGTAAGTCGCTGTACATCTGAAAAAGGTTTCACATATCCAAAAGTATCAAAGTCATTCTGATTGAGTTTTATTGGTATTACAACTAGGGCCTTAAACTACGTCCGTGGGATGGTCTTTGCACACGTCTATGGCCGCACTTGACCCCGCGGTTTGGTGAGTATCAAGCTTCTCAGTATTCGAATGGAGCTTTCGAGCAAGCACCGGGTTTGCATGGTGACTAGACCCAGGACTTATACTGTCAGGTCGAACAAACCCAGAGAACCTTAGTCTAGAGACTGGTACAACGCTTTTTGAGGGGCTTGTAGCAGTCTTAGGTCTTCCAATACGGATCTGACCAAAGCCGGTTCGTCAGAGTATGAAGAACACGACTGATTTAGTCAAATACCCACGAGAACAAACAGATTTACAAGACATCCAACGATCGAAAATACTCCCATACACCACAGGATAGCAAATGAATGTAGAGTGCGGCTGCGTTTAGAATATCAATAATTCATATAGAAAGCGTGTGTTGGACTAATTACGAACCTAGCAATCATACGACCAGCGTCAACAGAAGTCCACAACCAGCCGCCAGCTGCTGCTCCCATACAAAAGAAAATAGCGGAGAACTGAAGTCCTACGGTCACTAACCAGGATCCAAACGTATCCTCCGCTCAGCTTGCAGATACTATATGCCTGGAACTAAAGCACTCACAGAACGCCCATCTAAGTTGTTTTGCGGTCTCACTCTGAGGGGATGCACTGCCCATTTCGCTATATGTTGACCGACTTATGTTACCGAGTCTACCGAAAGAGGGCGGGGGAACTGGTGCAATTGTGGAGCTGTGTGGTAAATGACTTGATTGGAGCTGACTTGAACTGGGCAAAGCCGAGACGGGGTTGGATGCGGTGTAGGGTAGGTTCGGTTCGATGCGTTTGGTATGATGCTTTAAGGACGTTGAGATTATCCAAAGCAGCCAGATTGCAGTGGGCGTGAACAAAACCATGCACAACCAGTACCAAGCGGCGCCTTTATGCAAACAGATTGAGTGACTTTACTAAGGTGCTGACGTAATGATACTTACAAGTTCCAGCATTTCGTTGGAAAGCCGCCTTACTAATACTTTTCTGCTGTAGAAACCGAGTGCCCATCTCAATTGCCTGCTGACGTAGAGCTTTGTTGACTTCATGAAGGTCGTAGGTAGCCCACTGCGTAGCTAATTCGGCGAGCATGTCGATGAGACTAAACTGTGTATGAACAATATTACTCCAGGCTATAACGGAGAATATCGACGTTGTAACTTGGGTGATGATAAGGGTGATGGGCGGAGCAAGACAGAATACGTTGAGTGTAATGGGATGAAGCAGGGTGCTGGCGATGCGGTGTTCGGAAGGGTCGAGGACCAATAAACGAGGCAAAAGAATCGCATATAAGGTGCCAAACGCGCTCAACCACATTCCGACGCCATCCCAGATGTAAATGAAGCCGTACCAGAAGTACATCGAGCTATCTCAAGATATTAATGTCTGCTATTCGACGGTTAGGTGCGTACCTTGTGGTTCGGAGACTCGGCGAATGGTACGAGACATAGTTCAGCCATATGTAGGGCTGGAGATATGAGCTTGGGAGGTTCGACTCGAGGAGATACAAGCGTGATACATACCTGCATGAATGACATGAATACGGTATTCCAAAGGAGGAACATCGTAAGGGCATTGGGCATGATATATGGAATGCCGCTGCAAAGCACGATTAAGACTCAAACAACCACCAGGATGGACGTGACCTGAACCTTGAGTGACCGTATCTAGGAAAATCAATCAGATGAGTAGGAAGTCTAGATGCAAGAGCTCTTACTGTCTCTTGAAGAACCAAAAGCCGATACCTGAGCCTGCCTGAGACCTCCTCCATAATACAATGAATGACGCAATTGTGGAGAGAAGATTACTAAGAAGGATATGTTAGCTGGAGGGATGACTATCATTGATGCGACAATACTAACACAGCAGCAAACGAGCCAAACACAATAAGACTCCTAAAGTATGAGTCTGGTTTGCGGGGAATAATGGTGGCTTTATGGCAGTTTAGCCTCCGAGCGAAGAGTTTACTCCATACGAAGACCTTAGCACTTACCAACAAACTCTGCGGCATAGGCATACGGGTTGGATCCTTGCGGACTATGAGTTACGACGTTCAATATGCAAATCGAAGGATGTACTGATTCGCTCACGCAGACTGCAGAATACTATCAACAAATGACATACCGAGTAGCTGATCTCAAGAAGGGTAGATTACGAGGTCAAGTCACTCACTGGCTTCGAGATTTAAACCGCCACAAAGCTTGCTGAATGCATCGAGGCGGCGCCAAAGCTCGATTTAGACTCTATTGAGCACTTGATAGCGTATCAGCTCAATCAGGTTGGGAAGTGGATATAATCGCAACCACGCGGGACAGATGTGTAACGATGAGACACAGATCGACAGTGCGGCGGTGCTTGATACTTATCACACCTGTGCTTGACACCTGGAGAAAGGAACTGCTTGTACCTTTTGGGTGAGTTGTGATCTATTCAGCAAGTTGTACATCGCAGGAGAAGCCAAGCAGAGCAGCGCAAAACCAATTATAGACATTTGATCGGCATGACAGGTGATAGATTTCATTTACGACGCGCTCCGATCCTGCAAGTCTCGGAGCCGAACTGACGTTCGTGGGATGAGAAGAGGCTCTGGATCATTGAAAATCGCTCTCTGCCGGGATTGATAGGCATGACGTCTGTATCGGAAACATCGACATGTGTGCATAGAGTAGAACACTTCCAGAGAAATACGTGGAGCCCAAGGTAGGCGCAACAATTTCAGCATCTCTCTGCTCCCTCATGGCAGCTTTGCACTGGCCTTCGCAAAGATATATGGTAGATTGTAGGTCCGCACGGAAATGCTGCACCGTTTGGGCTTTCAGCACAGTGGTTGAGTCGGGTATTCTGGTTTGTTCGACATCGAATAGCTGACGCATATGCGGTTAGGATCTAACGACGTCACTGTTGGCAGTTATTTCAAATACTCGGATATTTGATACTAATTCCGCAAGGTCATCGCAACAATCGAACGGGAAGACGAGGACGACACCAACCTCGCACGACGTCATCGTCGGTAGCGAAAAGGCTTGTAAGATGTTTGCGTTTGCGAATGGTAGCTGGCGGTACACCAAAAATATCCCTCAAAATGAAATTAGACCTAAACCTTATACACTTGGAGCCAGCAATTCTAACGAGTTTACAATTCGGTTCGCCAGCGCCGTCACGTTCGCATCGGCCACGATAACCTCGGGCGCATACTCGACTCCGAAAGCAGCGAGCATAGCACCGGCGATGCGTTTCGCCTGACGTTCCGACCAGAACCGGAAGTCGTCAGGATCAGAAGAACGGGGCTTGGGAGTAGCGTCGGCGGACGTGTGGTCTTCGATACCTGAGCTTAGTGGGACGAGCGATGGGTCCGAGTCGAGGCATAACGTGACGATCCGAATAAGGGAATGACGGACGGACTCGAAATCGAGTGAGGTGGGTTTGTCCACTGTGCATACAGTCAGAAAAGAAGATATGAAGCGCGATTTTATGCTTACCGTAAATCTCGATTGGACCGGTGATGCTCATAACATTATGTTTTCCGTCATGATGATAACGAAGCTAGTCGTAATGTTAATAAATACAAAACCGTGTTGATTCGGCTTGCTCACCTCATAAGTACCAGTCTGCCAAGGTAATTGGTCCTTCTGGAGTGCGACTTCGCCATGGTCAGTCAGGGGTCGTCGCTCCAGTAGCAACGGCACATCTCCATCCCACTCGTCATCGTGAACCGGCACCCATTTCCCGCCCGAGACAACGTTTGTCAACAGGTTTGACTTGTTGGAGCCAATCTACATCACGTGTTAGAGCAGGGAACAAGATACTAGAGATATAAAGACGCACCCTATAGAGTCCAATCCAGTCTCGACGAGAATGCTCAAGAGGCGCTCTCCACGTAACGGTAATCGGTTCGCCGATGTGGAAACGTAATTCGCCGTCCGGATTGGTCGGAACAACAGCGAGGTGATATTTTTCAACGTCGAACTGGGACACATCGTTTGAAACTCGGCTGAGAGGCGTAGGTGGGATGTGCATGGGGATACGAAAGTTATGAATTCATGTCTGACAATATCGAGAAATGACTCACGTGATCACTAGCCTTTCGCGGCTTTGCTGTAACAGTACGCGGGTATCTTGCACAACTTCGGAGATAATCGGAGCAGCTACAGGAAGTTTAGATTAAATGTCATAGAGGTCATAAGAAATACTAACATTTGGCCAAGAAATCTTCCACAGCGACGGCCGTATCCTCGTACACCTTCTCAAATGTCCCCGTAACCTCTCGAGCTACACGTGCAACCCCGGCATTTCGTCGAGCGACTGATTTAAGCGTTTTAGTGAGCCCAGCGTCCTTTCGCAGTGATTCGCCATAAAGTCGTTGCATATGAGGACTAGATAAAGCACCATGAGTCTCATGCTATTTGACCAGAATAGCGACGCACCTCTCAACAAACTTCAAGAACCACCAATGTGCCGCGATACTGATGACAGCCATCGTGAACACGGTCCAGCTTCCAGAAATAAGGGCGAGACCGATGAGTGCAGCACCCGACATCATTCGTTCAGGGTTGTTCAAGAAGCGGTAGATGCCGGTATAAGAGAGTTTGGCAGGGTAATCGGCGATGAAGAAGTCTCCGAAGAACCAGCCTGAGCACAGTAAAGAAAGATGGTCAATACATAATATTATAATGAAATCAAAAGAAAAACATACCAAATACACCAAGGATCTCGAACGACTGCAAGGCAGCCCAGAAATGGAGACCGATTAGGAGCTATACCAATGAAGTTAGCAATTGCGCAGTATCAACCCATCGGACAGTACTCACAACGCCAAAAGTATGTCGCAACAACTGGTCTCCAACACTCCAGTCAACCGGAATTGTATAGGTCTTCCACGCAAGAACAATAAATGATGCTGGGAAAATGTTAGTGAAATAAGGTACAAAGAAAGAAAAATTGCGCACCATAAGTTCCACAAAGCCCCATGGTATAAAGCTCCTTCCAACTAGCAAACGCTTCCTCAAGTGCACCTTCCTCCCTGCCATGTTCGTAGTGATATGCCTTCAGATAACAGAACGATAAGTGCTATGGCTTTTATCGGGGAGAGATGAGAATACCTGGTCAAAGTGACGAACAAGCCATTTTCCCTCGCTCTGAGCTTTGAGAATTCCACCGAGCACGAACGAATGGAAAATACGCCATGCGAGGGCATGAAGGAAGTAAGTCGTTGTGTTATGTGGGAGAACCGAAGGAGCAAGGATATAGAATGTAAGAAGCACAAGTTTAAGGTCGGATGCTCTACGTTCAATTCGTCAGCTTCATGCAGATATGAGAGTTTGGAGGAAATTGGTGGACCGGCAGAAGGGAACAAACGGAACTTCACGTACCTAAGGAAGTCTAGATTCTTGAACCCAACCACATCCTTTCTAAAATATCTTGCAATAAGATCATGCTTCGAAAGACTCTTGTGACGCGTGTGCTTGGTTCGTCTCGGGCTCCCCCTCGCAGCACTATCAGGTGACTCAATTCGGACGGCACCATCACTCTTGGTACGCGCGTGCAAGTAACGAGTCGGAGAAAGAACCATAGATTCGGCTTCCGTTTCGGTCTCGGTCTCTGTATCCGCATCTGTATAGGAGGGAGTCGAGAGTTCGGCGGTGTCTATAATTACGGAATGACAAATAATGAAAGGTTAAATTAATAACCAATGGATATGAAATAGGGGAGGAACGTGCCTTCGGCATCAATCGGGAGGTTTACCCGGCTGGCGAGCGGCGTGTCGTGGAAGAGGGAAGCCTCTGGGAGGAGTGGGGTTCGGACGGCAATAAGTTGTTTTTGACCGTACGCGCGTTCGATATCTATATATAAAGATTTAGTTTCGTCAAATAGTAAAACTCGGACTACTCACGAGGATTTTCGAACCAGACCAAAAACCCAAATTGCATCGCGTGGGCCCACAAGCTCACAAAAAATAGAGCGTAGCTGCCAGCGATCAGACTGAGTCCGTAGTATCCTGCGTATCCGACCGAGTACATAGGGTGCGGGGCCATTTCGAAGACACCATCGAATACGAGCGAGGTATCAAACGTGCCTCCAGGAACGAGTCGACCGCGCTCGAAGAACACGTCGCCCCAGTACCATCCATAATCTTTCACGACATGGTGAGCTTCGGTTTTGACCCAGAGGTTGAACGCGATGAGGACGAATCCGGCAAGCCAACTGTGAAGTAAAAATGACGATATAATAGAGGACGTGAGATGAGATGAATGGATAAGTTGGTACATGAGCGCGGGAACGTACCGGAGGAGGTGCGTAGCAGCCGACAGACCATCGGGGACACGGAATACGGCAAAAGCAAACATGCAATACGAGACGAAGTCATTGATAAGGATGATATCGACCACTTGGCGGAATAGCAGCCAAGTATTGTATTCGACCGGTAAATCCTGCAGAAATCATACGCGATGAGCCGTGTATCACGCGACAAATTTCGCCAATACTCACGTCGAAAGAATAGTCTTTTCCCATCTTATTCTTGAGCTCGTTACGTATCCAGTTGTAGACCGCCGGGCGTCGCTTTTGGTCAAGCCATCCTCGTGCCTGGACCTCGCGCACGATCCATTTCCGTTTGCTTTGCTTCGTGAGCACCCAGCCAAGTCCGACGTCATATGCCAGTCTCCAAAAGGCAAAGTATATGAGAAATAGTCCACAGTTGATGGTCCGCGGCAAGGCGAAGAATAGTAAGATCTGTCCGCCTAACAGACCAAGGTTTACGAGGTCAAGATGGGACTTGGGGTGGAGTGGATGGAAGAGCGAGGTGAGCACGTCTTGCGTCGTCGGCACTCGAAAAACTGGATGAAAATGATTAGCGTTACGTCAAACCAGCTTGACAGTAAATGATGATAATCAATAGACTTACTTTGCCCAGCTGGCGTGCGTCCCCATGCTACATCAGGATTCGTAGCAGGCACCGCCGCGTCTTCTTTTAGCGCCGTCTTCCGCCGTCTCAGACCCTCCTCTGCACTCATAGCGTCGTGGTGGTCGTAGCTGAGGTCGTTGGGGAAGATGCATAGGTCGCGAGACACGTAAAGTGAGCCCGATATCATGATCACGTCATCAAGGCACGTGTATCTTCCCCAGGATCGCGTCACTTGTCCTGCCTTATCGAGCGGCATATCCGACTCTAAACCCCAACCTTGATTCTCGACCCTGCAACACGCTGTCCGACATGCACGACTCGCCCCTTCGCATCGTAGCACAATTGGTATCGAGGTTGTACTCGGCCGACACGCTTAGACTTTAGAGCAGTTCCAAGACGAATCAAAACTCAAGGAATACTCGTTATCTTATGAACGGCCTGGCACAGTACAATTTCATTCTTGTCACGATTTGTAGATAGAGCTACTTCTGACACGAGCAGAAGGCGAGTACCATTTCATGTTGTTCGAGAATAGTCAACGGATTTATGGACTTATTAGCACTTAAGCTTGAGATCTTGGTGTGGCTTGTGTAGTCGGATCTTTATATCCTTGGGCCCACGCGCTGATACGTGTAGACCGCCGCATATACCGCATATACTCACAAACCACTCGCAAACATACAGTATTTGTTGGGTTCCTGATCGGCCTCCTAGCTGATGTCATTCCGACCTGATGCAGCGTGGGAATTCGAGGCAGTGCGCATATATATACTGCCGCCGAGACATGAGCTCCATGAGCACGCCGTACTTGAACTCGCGTACCTATATTCTACCTGCTTTCTCAACTGAATTTGCGAGACGAAACTTACTTACCTATTGGTGACGGTGGCTACTAAACAGACCAAGTAGGTTGCACGCATGGTTCTAATACCGAACATCGGTCTTATCATAAGTTATAAACCATAACTGGTTCTTGCAGCCTTCTATAAGTGTGCGCTACAATCTTGCCCTTCACCTAAGTGTTGGCTAATTCGAGTGCGTTTAAACGGCCAGGATAATGTCAGACCATCTTAAAGACCAGGACCTCTCGCATCCAGCAGGCGAAGAGAGGGTAGGTCATAGCAATCGTATACATGTGACCAATTTAACCACGCTTGTATGACACTTTGTAGGCAGATTCCAAGCAGGCCGACGCTGGAGCTGCTGCGGCCGACAAGCTGTTCGATCAGGAAGACAAGTTGATAAAAAGCACCATACCCCTAGACACCCAACTCCAGAATGAACTCGATAAGCGGTCGGATTGGCGCGAGATCTTGGACACTTTGAGCGCTGCGCAACGGAAACAATTTGAGCCCGGATTCGACCTCGACGCAGAGATCGAGAGTCACATCAACACGGCGTCTATCATGCCTGGGGACCACCCCGAAAGGCCATTGCTGCTGTATGACCTCGGATTGCTGTATTTTTGCCGATCCGCGCGGCAGAGCAATATTTCGGATCTGGACATGGCGATTGCACGCCAAAACGAGGCATTGCTACTTACGCCTAATGATCACCCAAACAAAGCTATGTTTCTGGAGAGGCTTGGGATGTTTTATCACAGTCGATATCAGCACCTGGACCAGCCTACGGACGTAGACTCTGCAATTAGGTACCTAGCTGAGGCGGCAACCTGCGCATCTGGTCAGCATCCATTGAAGTCAGCAATACTGAGTTTTCTTGGGTCATTATATCAACGCCGATTCGAGCAACTCGCTAATCTGAGCGACCTCGATGAGGCAATTTCATGTTCTACCGAGCAAATATTGCTCATTTCTGACAAACCCACGACCAAGCCTGCGGTTCTGCACAATATTGGCGAGCTATATCGCATTCGATTTGGTCGACTATCTGACCTCGCAGACTTGGATAAAGCTATTGAACGCCAAACAGAAGTAGTGTTGCTCACGCAGACTGTAGAAAACCCTAACGAGTGTATGTTCCTGAATGCGCTTGGTAGCTCTCTTTACGCTCGATTCATGCGACTAGGTCAACCTGCGGACTTGGACAAAGCGATTGAATATCAGACTAGG
Source organism: Ceratobasidium sp. 395 (assembly GCA_019616345.1). Taxonomy (NCBI): domain Eukaryota; kingdom Fungi; phylum Basidiomycota; class Agaricomycetes; order Cantharellales; family Ceratobasidiaceae; genus Ceratobasidium; species Ceratobasidium sp. 395. The sequence goes on along the minus strand of WSTH01000026.1, from coordinate 47,594 downwards.
GCTCTGCTTACGGGTGACGGCCGCGGCTACCATCGACCTGGATTCCTGATTAACCTGGGAGTATTACATTGGAATCGCTTTCAGCGGCTAGGCAATCTGGAAGACCTTGGGGAGGCGATAAAACATCAGACTGAAGTGGTGATGCTTATACCTGACGAACACCCGAACAAAACAATGGCTCTACATAGCCTGAGCCAGTTACACTCGGCTCGATATCAACGACAGGGGGAGCTTTCAGATCTAGACCTAGCGATCGAGCGCCAAGCCAACGCTGTACAGCTTACACCTAGTGGCCATCCAGGCAGGCCTTCGCACCTGAACAGGCTTGGTAACTTGCTCGACACCAGGTTTGAAAGACTGGGAAAACTTGTGGACCTAGATGCAGCGATAAAGTGCCATACCGAAGCCATGACGCTTGGATGGGATAGGGCTTCATGCTTGAGCCATCTTGGGAGCTCTCACAGGTCTCGATTCAAGTTACAGAACGAGTTAGCGGATATAGAGGCCTCACTCGAATACCATAAAGAAGCGGTTCTACTTACACCCCACGATCACCCGGCGAAGCCTGGACGTCTCGACGCTCTTGGCATGTCGTTTCTTAGCAAATATGAGCGATTGGGCAAAGTCGTGGACCTTGACGCATCGATCGAGCGCATCTCGGAAGCGCTACGGCTCGGGCCTGAAGGACTTCCAAATAGGATCACGCAACTCAATCATCTGGGTAACTCACTTCGCGGTCGGTATGAGCGACTGGGGGAGCTCAAGGACCTGGACCTGGCAATCGAATACCATACCGAAGCGGTTCGACTTATGTCCGACGGACACTCGGCCAAGCCTGCGGATCTAAGTACCCTTGGCAATTCACTGCATATTCGGTTTGCCCGGCAGGGTGATCTTAGGGACCTAGATTTAGCTCTTAAGCGCTATACTGAAGCGGTGCGGCTTACACCTGACGAGCATCCAGCCAAGCCTGGACGCTTAAATCACCTCGGTGAAACACTCCTCGCTCGATTCTCTCGACTGGGCGAGCTTAAGGACCTACATAGAGCGCTTGAGCACCTGACGGAAGCAGTACGGCTTGCGCCTGAGGGAGATCCTGAAACGCCTGGATGCTTAAGCAATCTTGGCAACTTGTTTCACACTAGATACCAGAAATTGTGCAGCGTTACGGACCTCGAGAAGGCACTTGAATATTACACCAAGGCCTTGCTTCTTATGCCGGACGGGCATCGGCTCACGGTTACGCGACTACAGGATCTTGGGGGGTGTTATCTATTCCGGTTTACGGAGTTGAGAAACCAGGACGATTTAGTTGAGGGACTGAAGCTCTTCAAGCGAGCCGCGACATCATTGACGGGCTCTCCTAGCGCCAAAATAGTTTCGTCTATCTTATGGGCCCTTAATTCGCACTTGCACCGCCTTCCCGATTCCATTGAGGCATACGGCCGCGTGGTGGAGCTCATACCCCAGGTTGCCTGGTTAGGATCTACAGTGAACCGTCGATACGAAAATCTATCCGCACTTGCATCTATACCCATGCAAGCTGCCGCCGCTGCTATTGATCTAAGGGAGTATGCATTGGCTCTGGAGTGGCTGGAAGGATGCCGCTCGGTTGTCTGGAGTCAAATGCTTCAGCTCCAAAACCCGTTGGATAAACTGCGCTCTGTTGATCCCGAGCTTGCCAACGACATAGCGCATATTGCTCGTATTCTTGACTCTACAGGGGCACCAAGCTCTCATCATCATAATGGCCTAGACAGCCAAGCCTCCTTTGAACAAACCGCTCGTGAGCATCGCAGCCATGCATCCAGGTGGGAGGAACTCATCGGCCAAGCTCGTCAAATCCCAGGATTTGAGCGATTCTTGTTGTCCAAAAAACTCTCAGAGTTCGCCGACTTAACTTACACTGGGACGGTGGTAACAATCAACGTGCACGACTCCCGATGCGATGCACTAGCCCTACGTCCCGGCTCGTCTAAAGTTGTTCATATTCCGCTTCCGTCAATTTCTCGTAAACAGTGCGTCGATATGCGAAGCCAGCTGTTCGCTGCTCTCAGGTGTGGCGGAGTTCGCTCCCGCGGACACAGGCGGCCGGTCTTTGAAACTCACCAAGCGGAAGATATGTTTGGAGGTGTTCTGGCCACGCTATGGATCGGAGTGGTTCGGCCAATTCTCAGCGCATTGGGGTTTTTAGTGAGTGTATGCGCTTAAATTCGCAAGATCGTCGATTTCATATCTCACAGGAACGCCCGGCGACCGAAGAGTTACCTCATGTAGCATGGTGCAGCACTGGTCCCCTTGCATTCCTCCCACTTCATGCCGCTGGCTGCTTCAGCGAGCCATGTGAGTGGACATTCGACTACGTTATCTCCTCATACACACCGACGCTCGATGCATTGCTAAATGAATCACCTGCCCCCACAAAATTTACTGGCATCTTAACCGTAGGCCAAGCATCTCAGTCCGGCTATGCCCCGCTCCCTGGGACCGTTATCGAGCTAGATGCGATACAGGAACAGGCAAACAACCTTAAACTTACCCGAATTGTGGAGGAAGATGCAACTACGGAAGCGGTCTTAGCTGCAATGCAACAGCATAGCTGGATACACCTTGCTTGCCATGCCTCCCAGGACATCTCGGACCCCACTGCAAGCGCGTTCCAGCTTCGTAGAGGAAACCTTGACCTCGCAACTATCACACGCAAGCCTCTCCCAAATGCCGAACTTGCTTTTCTCTCGGCTTGTGAGACAGCGACCGGGGACGAGAAAACGCCGGACGAAGCTGTTCACCTAGCGGCTGGGATGTTGATGTCGGGCTATCGTACGGTGATCGCAACGATGTGGTCGATTAGAGATGAAGACGCGCCGATCGTTGCCAAACACTTTTATTCGCAACTGTTTGAAGGAGGGATACCAGATAGTGGGAAAGCGGCTAAGGCGCTACACGATGCGGTGGGACATCTCCGTATGAAAATAGGGGAAAAGGAGTTTTCGCGATGGGTACCATATATTCATATGGGGCGCTAAACATGTACTTGTAGCCTAAAAGCGGAATAACTGGCTTATCGGACTCATACAACTCTTGTACTAGCAAATTCAAGCTGAACTGCTTCACTATCCTATAATTGGCGACTTATCGCTATAGTAGACCGCGTCCTTTTCGGGTTCAATTAGCTAGATCTGTAGTATAGCGTTGCGAAACGGCAGGTTGCTATTACACTATTAAGCTTGCGATGCAGTAGGTGGTAGTGCTAATAAGAGGGATCGTGAGCATGGTCCGGCATCCATAAATAACGGCAAGGCCGATTTAAAAATATCCATATATTTATTGTCACTGCGGGGCATAGCCTTATGGTATGGTGTTACACGACTAGAAGAATGACGAAAGAAAAAGAAAAAGAACGAGTAAAACAAGAAGGAAGCGAACAGTACTTGATTCAGGCAAGGCAAGGCTGATGAATGCAGCGCCGGATCTCTTCCGTTCGCGGTTTTTCGAAAAGTGATCGCGATAGATGCCAATTTGGGGGAGTTGAGCAGGACAGTCGGCGATGAAGGAGCCCCCAATGAACTTGGCTGTGTAGCAGCGAAGGTGTTTGGGGCCATTAATGATAGCTGCACCTAGTGAATTAATGGTTATCCAGGATCAACACTCACGGGATAAACTCAAAACCCCAAAAGCATGCCAAATAAATGGTTCCAACACTCCATTCAACCGGGATTGCGAAGATATTCTAAGCTATAGCAATCAATAGTGCTGAAATAGTATGAGCTAAAGGAAAATTTAAGTGAAATAAACCTCACACCATACGTTCTTAAAGCCGTCTTACATAGAGCTCTTTCCGCCTAGCAAACTCTTTCTCAAGTGTACCTTCCTTCCTGCCGTGCCGATAATACCATGCCATTATACAATAGGACGATAAGTGTTGTAAACTTCATCCAGAAGAAAAGAAAATAACTGGTCAAAGGCGACGAATGAGCCGCTTTCCCTCAATTTGCGCATTGAGAGTCCTGCCAAGCACAAACAAACGGAAATTACCCCACACGAGGGCATGCGAGAAACGAGTCGTCTTATTTGAGAGGGAGGGCCGAAGGAGGGATAATATAGAAGACAAGGATAACGAATTCCAAAATTGAATGCCCTACATCCGAGTTGTTAGCTTCATGGAAATGGGGTAACTCGGAAGAAATCGGCAGGCTCACAGATGGGAACAAACGCACCCAGGAAAGTGAAGATTCTTAACCTAACCACATCTTTCCAGAAATACCCCATAGTCAGATTATGCTCCGAAAAACCTCTCTGACGCGCGTGCTTAATCCGTTTCGAATCTATCCCATGGTGAGCGCTCTTGTTTTCATATTGCGAAGCGTGTTAGCTAAAGCCCTGGAACTGAATATGTACGTACCCCCGAGCAAGAACCTCGCACGGGGCTCATAAACCGAATGAAAAATCCTCCGAATAACCGCGAACGCGAGTGTCTCAACGCTTGATATCGCGTCATTGAACACAAGCCTAATCACAAACGACGACGTCCAAAACGAGTTAACCTTCTCCTGTATCGCCCTACCCACTCTACTATCATAAGAGCGGCCATAGATACGACGTACGACGAGAGAGAGTGGAGTGTGATGAATCTTGGAATGCGTCGGGCTCATGAATTTGGACCGATTGGCTTCGACTAGTACGGCCGACGAGGCAGTCCGTTTGAAGCTCGGAGCAGGGGCAGTTGGTCCCGGATAGAAAACACGGCGAATAGGAATCGTAGATGATCAAGACGTAGGGAGCTGGCGAGCCGTCGGTCTCTGGGCAGCATTCCACCCGACGAGGATTCAGTCCACTCCACGGAGACCGACGTTCGACCCTTCAACGCAGGCGCTAGAACCGAAACCTAAGCTAATAAGCCCAATTGCGAAGAGCAGCACTGGAACTGGCTTCGTTTTGTGGTCGGAGCGAGTTCTTGCGTTCAGACGTTTGGAACGGTTGGGTAGCCTTCGGCTTGAACCGCTTCGTCCTCAGCCTAGACGTATCCCTAGAGTCGTTACCAAACTGGCACTGTTCGGGGTAAAGATATCTCTCTTGAGTTGCTCCAGGAGAGAGATTCTTCCGTGGCGGTGTCGGGGAGCGGCCCACGCGTGGTCATCAGAACAACCTCTGGACGTGTCGATAGGGCTGTATTTGAAGGCGGAGCGAGTGTCATATAGTCTTTGTACCGGTTTTGGGTAGGGTCAGGGGGATTTTGGTGCATAATTGGGCGGGTGAACCATCACCGAGAATGTAGGTCGATTGGGATGCATTACTCTGAGTTGGTCGAGAGCGCAGGGAGTGGAGTAGCCGAGTCCAGAACGTTGGTGCTCTGGGCAGGCATACTAGCGCATGGTCGAGCTAGCATACGGTAGTGATTCGCCATCTGATGGAGAGTCGATCCGGCTGCGCAATTCTAGTCCAGACGCGAATGATTCGGCCGGTCGTTCACGCATAACCCTCCGGTCCATCTTTGTCGTCGCCTATGTCCGGATTTAATCGCCTATGTTTAGCTAAAAAGGCGAGACCGGGATGAGAGCCCAGCCATCTGTGAGTTCGAGATCAGCATCACGTCCGCCGCGTGTAGCCCAGCCCAGGTCAGCTCCAGTTTAACTCACACGTATGGTTGTCGTTACGATACAGTTTTCTTCTCGTGATTTTGCTCTGTCGGATGACGGGAATTCCGAATGGGGTGATGCAGCAGTGAAGATCAGCTTGAACCAATTCACCTCTGACGCATGGGCACGTGAGCGCTCAAGCCGCCACGTGACTAGGTCTCACGCTTTCTAGCCCCTCAATGCGCTTCGATCTGAGAGTCAGCTCACACCAGAGTGTCACAGATTACACTCAAGTATACATATTCCGACAGCCGGTACTACGATGAGAAGCTGCAAAGCGCTCTTGAAGACTTAGATTGCAGTTTACCCGTCTAATTATCACGCTCACCTCTGGTTATCCAGCGAGTGCATCCCAGCATTCTGGCGTGGCTGCCATCGCCTTGTGACCAGATCTGTCATTCGATTGTGGGTAGGACGCTCTTCTTAGAGCATATTTGGGGTATAATTCCGGTAGATTCTTCTTAAGCTGCAGTCGATCCAATCCGCCACTCTAGTGAACAAAAATGCACTTGGTCGATCGTTTCTTCGCATTGAATACACTACTCATGGGGGTCGGCAACCAATAGGAGAGTTTTGTCCAGATCACGTGATCGGACAAACATAAACTTCCCTAGTCGAGACCTTACTTGGAGCGGGCAGGTCGTAGTTCAACAGCTACATGTTAGATATTCAGTGTTGATGTACATATGGCGTATAAAAAACACTAGATGAGTTTTTTCAGCGTATAAATTAGGCCAAAACATTACTTCATTACTGTAGCAAAGCTCCGATCTTCACCTTATCTCACTTTTCTCGCTACATAGCATTCCCATGCTTCGCTCTGAGTCATCTTAGATCCTTTGTACCTTCGGCTAGATTCTAACAGGTGTTTGCAATCATGTTTGGATAGGAGAGGGCTACGTGAGTTGGTACAGTATCCGAGTCAAAAGCATCCATGTCTCTAGATCACAATGCCAATAATGCTCGCATTCATGCCTTCTCAATCTGAGCGTTCTGAGACGACGGGCACCTGTGCGTACGCGAGCTGTATATTGGTATCGTTCTGGCGTGGTAAGGTTCGAGTGAGAGAGATGAGAGGGTGGCCCAGCAAGGATTACTCATGCGAGTTCGCTTATATAAGCGGTGGATTTGCTGGGAGGTGCTTGCACCTTTGCAACAACTCTCGGCTCCACCACAGCTCAAATAAGTGGGCGCAAACAACATACATGCATTGAAGGGGACCCATAGAAGGGATCGTTCTGAAAAAACAATTTTTTTCGGACCTGTAAGGCATGGTTTGAATTTCTATCAACACAACCACAGCCGGGAACACAAGTTTATTCAGAACAGATTACACGTAGTCCTTTTGCATGAATTTTCGAGCACTTAAACTTTTGTAAAATGCACACAGTATGTGCTGGGTGCCAGGCCTACGAGAAACATCATTTTATCTTGTATTGCCAATGATTGGTCACACTCGGCCTGGACAGAATTTGCTTACGTTTACTATGGGGTTGCCGACCCCCACTACTCACTGCAATGCCCATTGGTCAAGCGTCCATCGTTTATGAGCATATGCATTGCGCATGAGCCAGTACTTGTCTGCAGTTCGGATCGACTACTAACACGTGGCAAATGCGCGGACCAGATAAGTGAGTTTGATGCTCGTTTTTGATGGATTTCCGGCGCTCGGCGAGCGGAGCTGCAACTGCGATACCAAAAAAGGAGCGACCCACGGCAAATGAGACATAGTGTGCTGGCTGACTGCACTGCCCACCTATCAGATGCTGGAATCTCGTGACAACATGCTTGCCACGGGATGTGTGATGGATGGTCTATCAACCATATCAGGTGCAACCTACGGGAAACATCGAGGCTCTGAGATCGCACTCCAGCTCATTAGCGTAAATTTATCACTCAGAGCTGCTTCACATCGCTACTTGGTGGGAAAAGGGAAGACGCTTTGCGGGGTCATATACATGATCAGCCACGGGGATGCAAGGCAGAATGTGCACTTGATGAGCGGCTATACCGTATTCCGCAGCAGAGATAGGAGATATAACGGACTAAGGGGGGAAGCGTTACGACAATTTGAGATTTCTCCCCTCAATACATTCTATAAGCTGCCCCCTCTCTAAGCTTGCTCTGATGAATACAATAAGGTATGTTCTATGTCAAAGTGTGACAAGCATGCAGGTACATTGCACCTCTCTGATCTTGGCGCACGTAGCGGGAATATATCCGCGGGTTGCCTATTGGCGATCACGATTGAAACATTCGAAGCGGTGCTTCGCACCCCGAACGGCCATCCAGACAAGCCAGGTCACCTGCATAAGCTCGGACTCTTGTGGTTTTTTCGATATGAGCAGGCCGGCGATGTGTCTGCTATGGAAAAGGCATGTGCATGTCTCGAAAAAGCCGTTGAACTCGCTCCGGAGGGTCACCCAGACAAACCAGCCTATCTGAATAATCTCGGAAGCTTGCGGCAAGATCGGTTTAAGCAACTTGTCAATCTTGCCGACCTCGAAAAGGCAATCGAGTACGGGTCGCGAGCTGTCGAGCTCACATCAGACGATCACTCAGATAAACCAGGCTATTTGAGCAACCTCGGAAACTCGTGGCATAGTCGGTTTAAACAACTTGGCAATCCCACTGACCTTGACAAGGCAATCGAATGCCAGTCACGAGCTGTTGAGCTCACTCCAGATGGTCACCCCGACAAGCCAAGCCTTCTCAACCACCTCGGACTGCCCTGGAAAAGTCGGTTCGAGCGATTCGGAGACCGCATCGACCTTGACAAGGCAATCGAATGCATGTCACGAGCTGTCAGGCTCACTCCAGAAGGTGAACCAGAAGATGCGGCCTGTCTGACCAACCTTGGACACTCCTGGCAGCTTCGGTTTGAGAAATTCGGAGAACTCGCCGACATGGACAATGCGATCGAGTGCCAGTTACGGGCCGTTGAGCTCACTCCGGAAGGTCACCCGAGTAAACCAGCTCATCTGAACAATCTTGGAGCTGCGCGGCTATGTCGATTTGATCAACTCGGATATGTTGCTGACATCGATGAGGCGATTGGATGCCACTCACGAGCTATCGAGCTCACTCCAGATGGTCACTTAGACAAACCAGGCTATTTGAGCAACCTTGGGAACTCATTGCGTAGTCGGTTCGAGCAATCTGGAAATCTCATTGACATGAACAAGGCGATTGAATGCGCGTCAAAAGCTGTCGAACTCACTCCAGACAATCACCCAGACAAACCGGCCTGTCTGACCAGTCTCGGGAGCTCATGGCTATGTCGGTTTGAGCGGCTCGGAAGTTTCACCGACCTTGACAAGGCAATTAAATACTACTCACTAGCTGTTGAGCTCACTCCAGACGGTCACCCAGATAAGCCAATCTACCTGTTCAACTTAGGGAGTTCGTGGGACAGTCGGTTTGAACGACTCGGCAATCTCACCGACATGGACAAGGCGATTAAATGCGCGACACAAGCTGTCGAGCTCACTCCAGATGGTCACACAAATAAACCAGCCCGTCTGAACAACCTAGGAGTCTCGTGGAAAACTCGGTTTGAGCGACTTGGCAATCTCACTGACCTCGAAAAGGCAATCGAATGCAAGTCCCAAGCTGTCGGGCTCACTGCGGACGGTCACCCAGAAAAACCGCTCTATCTGAACAACCTTGGAAGCTCCTGGCAGAGTCGATTTCAACAACTTGACAATCCTACTGACCTTGACAAGGCGCTCGGATGCCAGTCACGAGCTGTTGAGCTAACTCCAGATGGTCACCCAGAAAAACCAGGGCGTTTGAACAACCTCGGAAACTCAAGGCAAACTCGGTTTGAACGATTTGGTAATCTCACTGATCTTGACAAAGCACTTGAGTACGGGTCACAATCTGTCAAGCTCACTCCAGACGGTCACACAGACAAACCAGGCTATCTCAAAAACCTTGGACACCTGTGGCAACGTCGGTTTAAGAGGCATGGTAGGGCCGAGGACATGGAAGCTTCTGTCAAGTGCTTCCAATCTGGCGCAGAACTCATTGTAACCCGCCCAAGCGACCAGCTTCAATGTGCTCTAATCTGGGCTAAACTCTCCCTTCGCCTTGGCCATTCTCCCCTGAGCGCTTATCAGAGAGCATTTGTTCTGCTTCCACGACTTGTGTCGCTGAGCCAGACCATACAGGAGCGATATGACACTCTTCATTCAGTTAGCGACCTCGCTGCAGAAGCGGCTGCTTGGGCTATATCTATTGGGCTCTATGATCTTGCTCTTGAATGGCTAGAGCAAGGCCGATCTATAGTTTGGAGTCAGACACTCCAGCTTCGAACGCCATTCGATGAGCTTGCTAAATTCAAACCAGATCTAGCAGATCGCCTGAGGGAAACCGCCTCCCAGCTTGATGCAGCTAGCTCACGCTCCCAGGTTGCAAGCCTTTCGCTAGAGCCTCAGCAGGACTTAGAGTCCCAAGCTCAGCAGCATCGACGTATGGCAGAGCTGTGGGACAAGCTCCTCGCCGAGGCTCGCGAGCTGCCTGGATTCGAAGGTTTTATGCTTCCTCGAACATCAGCGGACCTGAAGCGAGCTGCTACTAATGGCCCGGTTGTGGTCATCAATACACACAGTACTCGCTGCGACGCACTGGTCATCTTCCCGGAGCGTGATGATGTAGCGCATATACCCCTCGACAGCCTCGTACACGAGCATCTGACGGAGGCCTGCTCACAAGTCATCTCTCTGGTCGGCCGTCGGGGCGATGGAGCTCGAAGTGTCAAGTACATTCCCCTTGGGCTGGTAGAATCTCGGGGCGATCTCCAACCACTCAAAAACCTTTGGTCGAGTGTGGTAGGACCAGTACTGAATGCCCTCGCATACACGGTAAGAGTGATTCTCTTTGTCGTGCATTAATTCTCAGCCTTCAACGACGTTGCAGTCTAAGCGGCCATACGATGAGTTGCCCCGTGTGACTTGGTGCGCAACCGGAGCCCTTACGTTCTTGCCTATTCATGCGGCTGGTCTGTATGATGATCACTCACCTAACGCCTTCGACCTCGTCGTCTCATCATACACGCCAACACTGAGTGCACTGCTCCCTCAGCATGATCAGCAGGTTGAACAAGCTCATGGAGTTCTGGCAGTCGGTCAAGCAAACACCCATGGTCAGCCCCCTTTGCCAATGACTGTAAAAGAACTTGCCATTGTCAAGAAGCATACAAAGACGACTACCTACCGTCAGCTTGATGGACCGTCGGCTACCGTAAAAGCCACACTGGACTCTATGGAGCAGCACAGCTGGGTCCATCTTGCGTGTCATGCAGTCCAGAACCGTGACAACCCCGGCCACAGCGCTTTCTACCTCCACGACGGCTGCCTCACACTCGAAGAGATCGCTAAGCGACAGTTCAAGAACAAGGGCCTCGCCTTTCTTTCGGCTTGTCAAACCGCAACTGGAGACGAAGGTCTGCCAGACGAAGCGACTCACCTGGCCGCTGGGATGCTGACTGCTGGGTATCCGAGTGTGATAGCCACGATGTGGTCGATCTGGGACGACGATGCGCCGGAAATTACAGAGGAGGTATATGCCGAACTGATGAAGAACGGAGCAATGAACCACAGGCGTGTGGCAATTGCGCTCCATAAAGCAGTGGGAAAGCTACGCGAGAAATTCGGGGTGCAGTCGATCGATCGGTGGGCGCCGTTTGTCCATGTTGGTGTATGAAATAATGCTTGACACGAAAGCGAGTCGTCCCGAATAAGCAATTTGCTCACAACAGTGGTATAACAGTTCAAACGCTATGAAAACTTGTAAATATGACTCCATGTATAATGCTCTATGCACTACTACAATATGTATGCGCGCTCCAGGACCGCGGGGGAGGGTACGAGAACACGATCATGAAGTTTGTTGGTGTCTTGGGTTCGGATTCTAGTACATACGCGCCTTATTTGTCGTATCTAAAAAGTGTTGCTCCGTATCACTTATCCATGCTGTCAAATCAAATCCGCATTCTAGTTCAGCATAATGGTGATATCCGGTATTCGCCACTATATTTTAAGCGCCGCGGCTGCTAGGCCGCCACTAGGTCAATTGAAGAACTGTGACAAACTTATTCCTAGTATTAGGTAACTCCCGAGTAGAATATAAGCAGTAAGTGGCGAGGAAACATGACTCCTACCGTCACCCTAAGCCATTTGACGGGTGGCATAGTCTGATGGGGACATTCATTATGTTCTGAGTATATGCGCGTCTAATGTAGTTCGTTCTATCAGCCGTTCTACCGAGTAAAGTTGACTACGGATAACCTAAGGGGCTCTAATGGCTGTGTCTAAGTGCGATTGGTGCTTAAGTCCACTGCATCTCTCATTGATGTCGGGTTCAAAATGGATACTAAGAGGGTGGTATGTAAAAATAGGGGCAACACGGCCGTAGAAGTTCCTCGCTGGATTGATACGGATGAAACCGGCTAGGATAAGCCGATGTGAACGGAGAGTGTGCAAGGTAGAAACTGGGCTCGTTTTAAACGTTGCAATGCAACCCAAGACACACAGGTTCTTTTGGCAGGCATTCAGCTGCCGGTATAGATGCGTCAAGCTTCAAGACTTACTTCATGTTCTATGTGGACGTAAATAGATCTATAATGAGTTATATTTTGGTCTCCAACCGTAATCACCTTGCTTGCCAAGGTCTTTCCCCCCCCCCACAATTGTGCATCAAAAAATGAGGGGTCCAAGGGCCCAGCTTTGTAATCGGACCCTTCCTCATAGATTACCGAGCGCCCTGCGCTCGAAGTCTGCTTCAAGTTCTGCGGCTCATCGGTCTTAACAAACTATGTTTGTTTGACGAATCGATACGCTTATCAAGCGGGCTCCTATCCTTAGTTTGTGTTTCTTGTGGGGCATTCGTTTGGACTGGACTAATGTGCACAAAAATTTGGATTACGAGTTTGTTGAATACCGTCTCGTGGATGCTCCCAAACAGTCTCCGACAGACCTTGACAGTAAACGCGATCCGCATTTTTGAACTATCAGTGCACCAGTTCGTCCCGAAAACCAGCGTATTCTCCTTAAATTAACTAGGACTCGTTATTTCAACCCCCTATGTGTCTATATGAGGGATAGTCGCGACACTCCACTATTTCCGGCTGAGTATACGGCCACATTACCTGGTGCTATCACTCAAGTTACGCTCACCCTATTGCACAAGATCGTTCGCCGGGCCAAGCCCATTTCGCATTTTGCGGCAACTATTGACGAGATAGAAACTCTCCAGCGCCCGGTCAAGATCTGCTTGTCGCCGTTGGAGGCTACGAATAAGACCCCTTTCGAAAGCGTGAGCCTACTGACGACGAGCCCAGTCTAAGCCCGAAGCGCATTCAGGTATAGGTGAGTTTAAAATAATTTATTGATTAGTTGTAGTCAGTGCCTAATCGTACTTTGTGTTGGGCGGCGGAGCCGCCAGATAGGGGTATATCACGTGTGTTTCCAGCTGTATATAGACCGTATATATGCATCCGGTTCTGGAGGTTTTCTCCCCCGACCATCGTCTCTAGTTCGTCGTAGTCGCGTGGTCGCGATGCTCTCGACCTCGCGTATCGCTTTGTACAGAGGCTGATTCCACATAACATGCCTCCTACCAAATTGAGTTTGTTTTCTGTATACTTTGCTCGCTCTTTGCGTCTGATTTAATTGTGCTTGAAGCTCTGTTACCCGTATGCGCTCATGGCTCGCTTACATTGAAAATCGGTCCTTTACGTTTGCCTATGTTGTTAATTATGCAAGTTTTCTCTTGGCAAGCAAGCAAGGTGCATAGCCCGGTACGGGCACATCAATTAGAAGGCGCCAGAGCGTATGAGCGGTATAAACAGACGCACATGGTCCGAGGACTGATACCGTGCCTCGCACGTGACCTGTAAATCATTTCTTATCCAGACGTCGACCACGATCTTGATCCCCACCCTCTCGTATTCGCATCCCTTTTCCCCTTAGCTCTAGATCACTCAACCATGAGGGTGACTCTCGCCGTCGCCGCTGTAACCTCCATGCAGCTTGTTGCCACCACTGACACCCTACGGCCTCGCACCGCTCCACAGCGAATGTCGTGCCTGGGTACGTGATTTCCTAGACCTTGATTTTCGATGTGGTGCATGTCGAACTGGTAGCTAATTTCCGATCGATTATAGTCGTATAACTCTCTAACTCAAGAGGTATTTTGGCCACCTGAAACGTGGTTTCGTCTCGGCCCATCAAGAGTTTTACCATAACCTCAACGCGCGCGGTACGATCTGGAAGGCGACCAAGCAATATGTCGAGGACGTTTTCATGGGCGTGGATATAGCGTTTGGTAGTGCATTTGATCTGTCGAAGCTGGGACAGGGCCCAGCATGCTGGTGCGTAAAACATCAACTTCTTACCAGACGGTATTGGCTAAATCAATCCCAGGCAATTCACCCCCTCGTCGCCCTCGGTCTTGGCTTCAGGATCAACCACGACACGCCATCACCATCCTTCACGCAAGCTGACAAGAGTCGACGGGCTGGATGCTAAAGGCATTTTCGGCAAGCCCATCTCCGTCGACTCGTCGATTCTGGGGTCGACTGTACCCACCCAGTCCTCGGCGGCAAACTCGAGCCTGATATCAAAGTTGCAGGAGGATACGAGTTCGCTGGAGACGCGTGCACGAGCAAGCCAGGCAGTCCCCTGGACAACGACCTGAGTTTCCCGTTTACCGACCTTATTTCCTTCCACGTGGCGGGACCAGGAACCAGGAACGTTGACGTCAGTTTTGATTGCTCTAGCCGATGGATGAATGTAATTGACATGAACCGCACGTCCCGGATGTTGCGTACGAATCTACTCCCAGCGCGTATCATATTTTTGGATGCAATATAAATGATCCGGATGATACCATTCTCGGGGCGTTGCCCCATGCTTACCACGGCGAAAATGGTATCATTACGTTACCGCTTGGTGGTGCTAGGGGTGGTTTGAGGGTGCTTCGGCTGTCATGGCGAGTAGGATCGTCGGGAACATCCAAATTACGACAGACTCCACCTCCGGACCCTCGGATTCTATATCACTCCGTTCTCCAGCTCAACATCCCCGACGGCTTACCAGTCCTTACTACACAACTACGCGAAATGGGCCATTGAGAGAACAAACGGGTAAGAAGCTGCCAAACAGCAACGTTTGGATCTTCCGACGAGCTCCCAACGAGGCACAAGGCGTGTTTTTAGATAGTGTCACCTGATGGTTGATGTCAGGCGCTAACGCACAGTTCTGGTCTGCATCTCGGCCAGCCGTTTCCCGACAATTCCTCCACAATCAGAAACTCCCCCAAGCACCGGAAATAAAAAGGAGCCGGCACTATATGCTGCGGCCTGTCTTAAACCTCTTTTGGCCCTGTGGTTGGAGCGTTTGTCCGAAGGTTCGAGCAACATTTCCGTAGAAATCAAATTGCTATGAGTTAGTCACTCGTTCGCCACAAAGTCTACTCCATCCTCTCGCGTACCAATCCTTACAGTCAAGTGAGCGCTACAATAGCCATGTCTCAAAGTAAGCTCTTATGTGTGATACTGAAGTGTTCTAACAGTGAATTTAGCTGTCGATCCAGTAGTGGAGACTAATTCACAGGACCAACAACGGTGCAAGGTCTGCAAACCCGAAGATGATCGCGACGAAATCATGCCTTGGTGGCCTCGTTCTCACATGGGAAGACACCTTACGAGTAAAAAGCACATAGAAGCTGCACGCGTAGCCATGATTCGTGCTAAGTCCACTGGCACTGCAACTCATCCACCCGTTCCTTCGATTCCGCCCGATACCATACATGACCCGTTTGCTGCTACATGGATATATAACTCACATCAATCGTGCAATACGTCAACAACTCCTTTTGGCGCCACTTATTCGTCTAATATGCCGCCCGAAGAATATTCCAACCTCAACGATCCGGTAATGTCAGCCAGTGATGCAATCTTTCTTGACAGGGATCCTAGGCTACAAGCAACAGAGGACGGGCTGAACTTTTGTTTTCAGTACGGGGAGGCGCTGGATGATCCAATTTCAACATTTGATCGCGAGACAGAGCCCGAAGCCCTCTCAAACGGTGCGCTGATTGAACCAAAACCTGTAGCATATAAAGTCTAACTCGAAGCGATCCTGAAATGGGTAATTTACAGAAAATGAAGATGACAATTCGGCAAGTGAAGATCAATGCAATCCTGCCACAGATCCTTGGCCCGACATGAAGGTATTTACTTTGGCTTTAGTATAAGTTAGGTTTTAATGCATGACTGTTTTTATAGCATTTTTATACACATTTACTCTTCCGCTCCCTCCGACTCGGTCTCTCGAGCCAGCAGAAGGAAGCCATACTTTGGTGGGCAAAGGTATGCGGGATGCAAGGTGTACCGACAACATACTCGCTCGACAAGTGCGAGAAGAAGTTACAAGCGTGCGGCGAGGACCCAATCCGTAGGTTTACAACGAGTAAGGGGGATATCCTTTACGCAAACTCGTTATCGTCTACAATGCGCCAGGTTTGGAGCCTGGTTTATATGTACAATCGGATATGCTACTAATAGATACTTCAAAAACGTATTATAAGGCCTTTTCTAACCCGTCTATTCGTCATTCAATGATGTTGTACCCAACGGATGGCGAAGGCGTAGTTGCAGAGGTCTGGGACGCCGAGAAGCTTGCAAAAGGAGAACACCGGGATCAGCTTACACCCATGGCGGTATCACCGAACAACCATACAACACATTATTATATCAATGAGTTGTGTGAGCTTGAAGATGGCGATGTTTTTATTCCAAAGATGTTTCTTCGCCGGGACGATGGTTTATGGGCGCGTGGATGCCTAACGACATGCTCAACTGATGTGCGTACATTTTATTTCAAACGCTCGGGGGTTATACGACTGATCTATACTCTTCCTTTATAGGTTCAAAATGCACAGATCATCATTTCAGTCCATAGCAATGAAGTTTTGCGACCTCTCGCACAGTTCCGGCGCAACTGCTTACAACTTATGGACAGATATGCTGGGATGCTCAAATTTGAGGGTTTGTTATCAATGCAGCTTCGAGTGACGATGCAAAACGTTTTGACTTACTATTTTGTGCTACAGCTGCTTCATCCTACTATCAGACGTACATGCCCCATCCACTCCGACGACAAGCTGATGGACGGGAGGTTTACTCCGTACCACTCATTGTGTTTCAAGATGATGTATCCGCAAACCGAACCAAGCAATGGAACAAGCACCATGTTGTTTACGCCTCGAATGCTGCCCTTCCTCGCGAAGAATTGAATCGAGCATCAAACGTGAAGTTTGTCTGTTCGTCTCCACACGCTCAACCGCTTGAAATGATGGGTTGCGTAATGCAAATGTGCGAGTAAGTGTCAAACCCGTTTTAATATAATAGACGACTAACAACCGTGCTAGAGAGACATTTGAGGCGCCAATAGTTGTGTGGGATGCGGCTACGGAACGAGAGGTTCTACTTCGCATGTATGCCTTATGCATTTCGGCTGACAACCAGATGCACGTTGAGCATTGTAGCTCAACCGGTATGCAATCCAATCTCTTTTGTCGAATGTGTATGTCAGGTGGACCTCAAGCATTCCGAGCAACACTTGACGGGTTTTCAGGATTATTCAAGGTATGTATGCGTGTAACATGGCCAGAAAGATAACTCATGTGTTTTATTCATATTCAGCCAGGCAAACCACGCGAGCTGCAAGATACAATCAATCATCTCGAGGCTCAGTGGACAATGGTTTTGGACGGACACGCAACCTCGCACCTCGATGCCACGCAGCGTGACTCTGGTATCAAAGATCCAATCGCACAACCGTGGCTGGACTCGCTCTTGGCTCGCCGAAATGAAATGACACCCTCCAAGAGTACCAACATTTCTAAAGACATGCAGGCGCAAATTGCCAGCATTTTGAAGCAGGAGTATCAGGCCAACACACCAGCTCTACGTATGAACCCATTGCTACAGATGAAAGGTATGTCACTATATGAGTTCACCTACTCCCATCTGAACCAATTCGGCCAGACTTTGATGTTCATAAAGACACCCCAATCGAAATTTTACATACCGTACAACTTGGTGCGGTAAAGTACTATTGGCGATTCACATGTAAACACCTCAACAAGGAGCAATTCAACATATTCAAAACTCGATTCGAGTCACTCCCTGTTGCAGGACTTGACATGGGGACTTCACGAGTACCTGAATACATTTGTCGCTATCCAGGGAGTTGCATCGGGACCCATTTTCGATTCATTATACAACTTATTCCATTTGCGCTCCGGGGCCTTGTACCGCCTGAACTCTTCCGTGTATGGCTAGTACTTGGACGCTTGACGGTTTTACTGTGGCACAAGCGAATCTTGAACATGGATGAATACTGCGTAAGTTATCTAAACATAGTTGTACAGTGTATACTAACATACAATGGTTGCCAGAACGAGTTAACTACCTTTATTGACGATTTTTTACATGCTGTCTCAACATTCGACCCCATGACTATCACCACAAAGGCAAAACTCCACATCCTAACTCACGCCCCCTTTCATGTACGCCGATTTGGACCACTGCTTGGCCCCGACTCCGAGCGCTATGAAGCCTTTAACTCCAATTTTCGGCTTCTATCGGTTCTCAGTACACGATTGGCGCCAAGTCATGACGCCGCCCAAGCATTTTCACGAATAGATAGGCTGACCCATGTTGCCTCGGGCGGATGGTGGTATAACGCCAAATATGGAAGATATATGCAGGCTGGCCCAGCAGTCCTGCACCATATGCGCCACGACTCCAAGAGCCGAGAACTTCTTAACCTAGATGCTAAGGAGCTCCCAGATCCAGGTAATTTATTGTCTAATTATGGTATATATGCGCTGCTTATAGTATCTTTACTTAGGCTCTGTCTGCTTCAAGGATGGTGAACGCACACTATCTTCACACAAGCCATGGGCCGAAATCCTTGCAAATCTAGTACCCTGCCCCAGTACTGTCCCCGAATCAACACACTTTGATTCTGCGACACAGATGATTGCGGAAAACGGGAACAAGGTCGAGATTGGATCGGACATCATTCTGTGCAACCCACTCGAGCAAGAAAATTCCATAAATCGATTCGCTATTGGACGTGTCGTTCATATCGTGATGTCAACTGACTCAAAACACTCACTTCTGGTCTACAACCCATTTGCGTGGCGCTCCGAAGTTGACCGTGAACTGTGTATGCCAGCATTGATACGACAAGAGCGTCATGAAGTTGCTATCTGTGCGGTATGTCACTCTAAACTTAAATATCATACTCGACATATTCTAATCCTTAAGTTTTTATCAGCACGTTAAATGTGTCATCAACCTACAGCATCACTGTGCTGAGTCTGTTTGCGATGAATCCGGTAGCAAAACGGTCCGCCAAGAGCGCGAGCTCACCACAATCACAAGACCAATATCCAACCACGGTGACTCGACAAATTATATTCTCAATTTGAACTCGATGACGAACTATGAATATATTCATGGGATCGCCCGTGCACATTCTATGCTCCCGTCCCGTCTCCTTAATGCCGATGAGTACCTTTCTATTCGTCAAAGTGCGATTGCTCGCCTCAACGAGATTGCCACACAACGTGCGGAAAAGCGAGAGCATAATCGACGTGAGTGCTCGTCTATAGGCAGCATAGCATTTATACTAACCATATGACCTACAGTTCTCAAGAAGGCTGCTGAACAAGTGCAAGCGCAGCGTGAAGCCACCACGGCGCCTGAATCCGCATCCAACGACCCAACCATGGCCGATCGCGCAGCAAGTACTTCAAATGGTGGAGGTCAAGCTGGTGGCCAGACTCGGAGCCGTGGCCGTGGCCTTGGTCGTGGCCTTGGTCGTGGTCGTGGCCGTGGCCGTGGTCGTGGGGGAATCTTAGCAGCAGCGTCACCTCCAGGGGTCGAAGAGAACATTGGTTCGTTCGGAAACACATATAAGCGAACTAGGCAGTCCACATCCTACGATGCAAACGATACAACACTCAATAACCTAGCTGGGCCTTCATCCCACTCAGCGCCGACAGGTAACACTCAAGCCAGCACCAGTTCAGCTTCAACGGTCCAACAAGCTGCTGTTCTCCAAGGTAAGCAAGAGAATTGTTCGGACCGTTAGTAAATATACTTACTACTATTACACCTATAGCTGACTCCAACAGGTTGCACCGGTACTGGAGCGAGGAGGCTCAGAGATATTATATTTGGGACACACTGACCAACTCGTCGTTCTGGGAGCCTCCGCAATGATTCCGGCACGCATATATCGGTGGCCGAGAGCACCATGTGGTGTAAATTGGTTATAGTTATTTTGGGACCCAACGGCGAACAAATCCCGCCATGATACAAAACCAGTGGCTGTTGCGTGTTCAGTGCAAAAATCCCCTTCTCCCTTCTCCTCGCGTTGCGCCTTGTACACTCTTTTTTCTCTCTCCTTTTTTATCAATTTATTTTACTATGCCTTGCGTTCTCGAACAGCTGGCTGCTGCTATCAATCGACGCGAGCAGCAAGCAGCAGCAGAACATGCCGCGTCTCCAGGTTGGGGATCGAGTGAGAACGGGGACGCTGCACCTCCTCCACTAGTCCCTGACAGCTTGATTGACCCCGCGCTACCGAGGAGCGAGCCAACGAGCACTCGGCGCCGTGGGTACGCAGAGCTAGACGACTCGGACGTCAGGAAAAATGGGGTGTTCAGTTTCAGCCAAACTGAGTCAAATTTAGCTAAATTTAGGGATTTAGAACTTTAACGACCCCCCCCTTTTCGTGTAGCCAAATTTACCTAAATTTGCCTGGGGGGGTCCTCAATTTAGGTAAATTTAGGTGAATTTACCATGGATTTAGGAATTTCCAATTGTGCCAGATCTGTCCCAAAACACCTTTCTGGCCTACTAGTGTATGCTGGGAGGGCTTAGGGCATGTCTGGTGGCTTTTGGCACCAGATTTATGGAATTTAGATCAATTTAGCTAAATTTAGCTAAATTTGCTAAATGGCCTAAATTCAGGTAAATTGAAACCCCAGATCTTAATGAAAGGGGAGGTTTTTCCTGACGGATACCCCTGCCGAGCGAAAGCTCAAATTCGCCCGCTTTACCGAAGATTCTTGCAACGCATACGCCCTGCGTAGCAAGAAGCGTTTGGAAGTCCAGGACTTCAGTGGTGTATGTGGCTCACACCTGCCATTGCTAATATTTGCTTTGGCTAACCTGGGTCGTTTGCAGCTTAACTTGCATGCAAAGCTAATTGCTCTCTTCGCGCACAGTCAAAGCGTAAGCCGAGACTTGGGGATGCGAGACGCCAAGAGCTTTGCGTCAACCGTTGAGGGGAAGGTAAGCTACAGCTAAGTTCGTTCAAATCGCATTCCGGCTCACGCCCACATAGGAGCAGACTCAAAACATGCTCAAGGCCTTGATACTCGCACCGACGAATAAGTGCTATGTTACTGGTACCTCGATCAAAGATTTTCTCAAGGTAAGCCATGTTCTTTTCGATTTGATTGCTTCTCATCCATCCCAGGGTGACGTCTTGCTCCACTGGGACGTTTGGAGAGTTGGACATTCGACAACTCAAGATCCCGATGCCCTGAAGGAACTGCTGAAGCAGTTTCTTGCTTCTCTCACGAGTATGCGGAATGATATTAAGGAGACCGTGAGTGACGAATATTATTATATGTCTTTGTGTACTGACTTACGGTGCTTCATTCAATAGCTTAACAAGGCGTATAAGGAAAGTTGGTGCATCAACCGGGTGATGAACGAGCTCACGCCCGATTCAATGTACATCACCAACCGACACCGAGCACGCTGGGCCTGGATCGTAAGCATCCAAATTATTCAGCCGGTACATATCTAACTGCGTATCCGTAGCTTACCTACTACAGAGAGCATCACGAGGGCAGTCAGAAGGACAATAAGTTCTGGCACAATCTCGACAAGACTTTGGGGGAGATGGAAGAAGCCTTGGCGGACCAAGAGCCTGACTTGACTGATCGTGCAGCTCTCCGTGAATTGTGAGTGTTTTCATTACGTTTATGTTTACTTGGCTGTCTCATTGTCGCACTACACATGTCAGAGTCTTTGAGCATGCTCTGGAGACGTATCGCAACCAGTTTCCCACTAAAGTACCAGCCCGCGAAGCGCCGTACGATGCACCTAGCTGGCAAGTCACTCTCGAGGCTCGACTGGCGCGTGGCCTTGGCTTTTCGGCTAGCAATTAGACTGCCGATACGCTTTATACCTTTTATTCCAGCTTGTTAGTTATTCGTATTTCGTCACTTGATGCATTATACACAAGCGTCCTCTTTCTCTCCGATCCTTATTTCTGGCGTGCTCGTCTTTTATTTCATACAGTCATTTCATGTTGTAGCTAGCCGTAGCTAGAATCGATATGTTTTTTATTCCATACCCCCCCAGCTATTTTGGTCTACATTTGGTAGCTACAACGGTTGGAATCGATGAGTAGTATTGTACATAGTGTGACAGGGACAATCTCTTCGACGTCAACACAATCAGGGCAGTAACAAAGCAAGTACATACCGTGGTAATGTTGGTAGAGCAAGCGAACGTACCTTATGCGAACGCATATACTGAGGTCTAATACATGTTGTGCCAAACGTCCTCCAGAGGAATTTTAGCCAAGTTTCTCACTTGTTCGTAGGAAGACCCTAAAGAGCTCTGAACACACGCTTCACGAACCGAGGTTCGAACAACAATACGAGATGGAGGCCGGTAATACGTGAAGCTCGTTGGAGCATCTGACCTTTGTTGGCAGGAATATTCCTGGAACCTTCCGGCTGAAGGATTTACCTACGTCGCACGTTGTCTTTTGTACACGTGCCCAACAACAAATTGTATACATGCCCATAATATCTGCCGTACCCGAACATTCTGCAAGCGTACTTACCCAGATCTAGCTCACTGGTTAAGCTCCACATTTGTACAACATTTTCCGAAAATATTCCTTCCACAAAATTTTCGCCCAGTTGTGTACCACCTTCAACACAACCGCTACACCCAATTCTTGCAAGCTGCGTCCGGTGTCTAGGTTCAACCTTACCTATTGTATCCTAGACTGTCGTGGGACGTGCTCGGTTACTCAGAAAATGGATAGCGGCGTGGCGAAGGATGGCAACTCCCGTTTCATATACGATGACAAAGGAGGACTTGAGTGGGACCGCGGTCGAGAACTACCGCTGCGTCTATTTCTCAGCTGAATGGAGTTTACGTGAGTTTCTTCAACCCTCTCCCAGCACTTTAAGTCTCATCTTGAGTTGATCAGCTCTTCGAAGAAGCTACTTCGCCAACGCGACCCTTAAATTCGGAAGTCAACCAACCTTACTCACTCCCCGCCATCACTGGAGGGCTCGTGTCCGGTTTCAGCGCCTACTACCCCTTGAACGACATGTTTTTCGAATCTGGTGTTTTGACTCTGGGCGGAAACGTCCTCTCAATCTCTCCTTCATAGGTGGGCTCATATGTCGTCGAGTCCGGAACGTCAATCGCACACGCTATGCCACTGGTTTAGCGGTAATCTTCCTCCAAGTTTATGGTATGACGACCGAAAACGCTGAGGCCGGGAGAGGGATATTGGAAACATCGCGTCATTGATACGAGGCTTGAAGAGAACGGGCAGTTCGTACGAGATGGTTTCACATCAAGGCGCCGGGCTTACTGGTCTATAACATGTGTTATAGAACGGGGTTGATGAGTTCTGCCAAATTTTTATTGAATGACACAGCGAATTTGGCGGGGCGGCATACGGGTACGATTTCGAATGCAGGAACTAAGGCGTGTATGTTACGTATCGATTGAGTTATAGGCCGGCGGGACTGCGCCTGAGATTGATGGGATTGAGAACTTGCGTGAGTCGTATTGGGTCAATGACGAATTAGAACTGTATTGACATTATCGAGGTTTTGGCTAGCCCAGTACAACGTATTGCCCCCTCACTTCCCGACTCTACTGCCGCGTCGACCACGATCAACTGCCACCAAGGTCACGATCCAACGTGGTTCTGCCGTCTAGATCACACTCTCCTTCGCCACTCCAAAACAAACCGACCCCGAGGCGTCCCCTGTCTACTCTGGGATGATCCTTGATACGAGCTCCGACGGTAGTCCAATGCTCCACTTGACTTATTTCGACGTCGCGGATGAGCGTCGATCATGCATGAGCGCCGCCTTGCGGCCCTACCTTGCCGATCGTGTCCCGTGACTTACCATGACTAAGCAAGCTCACGAGCGTGAACTCCTGATGCCCGGGAGGTATCGAATTTTAACATTTGGAATTACCCTGGTCTGCTGGTAAAAATAACATCAAGACCTGGGAATTATGGCAAGTTTGCCGGCTATTTTAGCGCGCCGCTTACGTACGTTAAAACTTCTCCTTTCAACAAATCGCGAAATTGCACATTACACACACTTCCCAGCGTTTTTTTAGAAGCATTTTTTCGCCCTTTATAATAGTATATTATAGTACGACGAGCCGACAGCAAATTCTGTCGAATTTCCACAAAACTGAACCTGTCGAATTTCCACAAAGCTGAACCTGTCGAATTTCCACAAAGTTGAACCTGTCGAATTTCCACAAAACAGAATCTGTCAAATTTCCACAAGATCGTATTGCGAACGATTTCGAGCGAATCGAAACGTGAAAGATTATCGAAAAAGCATGCATTCGTGGCAAAAAAGCACGCGTTCGTACGTCAGGAAAAAGCGGAAGTGTGATTAAGCCCTAGGGGCTTAATCTTGCTAGATTAAGCGGATTTAAGGCATTTAATAAAATTTAACAAAATTTACATGAATTTAGCACCTTAAGGTTTGACCTACAACACACCCTCCAAACATGTTTTTGAGTGTGCTAGAAGGCTCTGGTGACTGTAGGAAGCCATATGAGCGAGTTTTGGGGTGATCAAAATTGGGGCTTAAATCCGTTAAATTTGGTTAAATTTGGTTAAATTTAGGACCCCCCCAGATTAATTTAACCAAATTAACCTTAACAAGGGGGGGGGAGTCGTTCAGAGTCTTAAGGGCTAAATCAAGGTTAATTTGACTTAGTTTAGCTTAAGTTTTCTGCCATGTTTTCTCTGTTGTAGCAAAAAAGCATGTATATGTAGCAAAAAAAAAGGACGGGGGTTGAGAGCGCTACGGTCCGAAATTCAACTATAAGCGAGTACGATGAATGTTACACATCAGGGGTACGAACGGAGGTTAGGGGAGAGGGATCAGAATGAGTACGAATGAATATTCGAGGAAAAACAGAGAAAGAGATAGAAACGTCCAAATGTAAATCAAGCAGCTTTCGAGACATAAACGATGCGGATGGAAACAGGGCGTACAGCTTGGTCATTCCGCCATCTCGGGGGCATTAGGGAACGGACGATCGTCGTCTGCGCTCAGGGGTGCCTTGCCGCGCCGTCCTCCGCCCTTCTTAACACCACGCCCACGCCCGCGCCCACGACCACGCCCGGGATTTGCAGCCGGCTCACCTTGCCCACCTTGCTGTTCGCCCGTCGACTGGGCGAGAGCGGCGGCTGCCCGAGTGGCTGACCGAGTGTTCGGGCGGGTTGTCTCATCCGCGGGTACGCTCCCACCCTCAGGCTCAGACGATGGGCCCGCACCGTTAGGCTGCGGGAGTGCGGGGCGATCGATGGTCGGAGGGCCTGAAGGAGGCTCGTTACCGTTTGCTGGGGGCGCCGGGGGCACGCCATCGTTCGTCGCGGTGGCCGGAGGGGGATACCTGTTTGCATGAGCGGGAGGCGGATTGCCACTGCCAGCAGCCAGTGGATCGCTGGTAATCGCGGGATCCAGGGGCAGATCGCCTCCCGCCGATGCTGGAGGTCCGGCGTTGGTGTTAGTCATGGGAGCCGGGGCAGATAGGCCAGCGCTCGGACTAGCCACAAAAGGCGGGCGCAGCGCGTCGCCGTTAGCCACGGAAGGCGGAAGTCGAGACGGGTTACCGTCGGTAATGTGAGGCGGGAGCGGTGGATACGCACCCGTTGCAGGAGGCGGGGGTGGCGGATACGCGCCCGTCGTAGGAGGTAGATAGGCACCCGTCGCAGGAGGCAGGGGCGGGAGCTGTGGACGCACGTCGGACGTGGGAGGCATGGGTTGCGGACGCGTGTTCGTTGCGAGAGGCGCGGGCTGCGGATGCGCGTTCGCCACGAGAGGTGGGAGCTGCGGACGCGCGTTCGCCGCGAGAGGCGGGAGCGGCGGATGCGCATTGGCCACAGGAGGCGGGGGCAGCGGAGCGTTGGCCATGGGAGGCGGGGGAGGCGGGTACGCGTTGGCCACTGGAGGCGGGAGCGGCGGATGCGCATTGACCACAGGAGGCGGGGGCAGCGGAGCGTTGGCCATGGGGGGCGGGGGTGGCGGGTACGCGTTGGCCACTGGAGGCGGGAGCGGTGGATATGCGTCAGCTACTGGGGGCGGGAGCGGCGGATGCGCGTTAGCCGCGGGAGGCGGAAGCGCCGGGCCAGCATTCGGTGCGCGAGGTGGGATCGGCGGATCCAGGGTCAACAGGTTTGCGTTTGTCACGCGAGGCGGGACCGGCGGGTCAGCATTGGTCGCGGGAGGTGCGGGAGGGGGGCCATCAACCCGGGGTGGATCGTCGCCGACCTCAGGCGGAGAGGGAGGGCCAGTGACGCTGACCGGGGCGCTATGATTGTTGGAGCCCGATGACCCGGCACCGTTCTCTGTAAGTAGAAGTTAGTATCTGTTGGTCAAATGTATCGAACTTGGGGCTTACCGTCAGTCTCCGTGCCTGCCTTGTCAACGAGGGTTTGCCTCCTGTTTGCTTACGTCCGTCGATGGTTGAAGATGTCCTGCACAATGAGCTCTGCGGCCCAGTTGTCCTCGAACCGCCGAAGCTCGGGGATACGTTCCAAAGCCTGTAAAAGAATTGTAAGTTATCGTAATAACTACTATAAAACACTTACTAATTGATAGAGATTCCCGCGTCGAGTCTTGTTCTGCTTCTTCCACGGGAGGCTAAGATCGAGGCCCGCCAGGCAAGAGAAGTCGCGAATCAGTGCCTAAGTAAAAAATGTCAACTAACTATTGGAGGGCGGTACGGTAAACGCGTACCCTAACCTGTAGCCAACGCGGATCGTCGGTCAGGCCCATGTGTTGGCGTATAGCGCCCATAGAGACGCTGGTGAAGTTAGTAGGGGCCGGGATTACATGACCAGAAGCAGACGGAGTATAAGGGGGAGGAGCGACGGGAGCGACGGGAGCGACGGGAACGACGGGAGCGGCAGCGGCAGCAGGAGCGGCGGGTGCGGGGACGAGACTAGAAGTCCCAGGACCAGGACCAGGAGCGGGGGGGAGGTGGAACGTAAGGAGGTGGCATTTGGAGTCCTGGGTCAGCCACCAGCCCAGACCCCGACGAGCCAGCAGTCGAGGTCGCGTCGAGACGATCGCGCCGCTCAAACATGGCCCGAAGCTGAGCCATCTGGCCCATAATCTCGTCATTACGCGCCTGCTGCTCGACAGCAAGACCTGTTGCGAAGAGAAAAAAAAGGTTAGTGATGCGCTTTAAGGCAAGGAACGAATAAGATGTGCACTTACGCCGGAGTTGCGCCTCGCGCTCGGTCTCGTTGTCTTGCTCAACGAGGAGGTCTTCGTCCCGCTCGTTCTGCCGCTCGTTCCGACGAGTTTCGACTTCGTGGCGCTTCTGAGCTCGCGCCAAGGCAATTTCGGCATCGTGCTCTCGCTGGTCGCGTTTTCGACTCGACTCCTTGGGAGTGCGCTTGTTTCCGCCATTGCGACCGCCGCCGCTGCCGTTACCGCCGCTACCGCCATCGTTCCCGCCATTCCCGCCATCGCCGTTATCGCCACCAGAGTTGTCGGTGGACTTGCCTTTTTGGTTCGCCGCTTGTCGAACCATCTCGACCTAAGGCAGAAAAAAACGAAATCAATACGGGAATGAAAAAGTTAAGTCCAGACTAGGAGGGCAGAGACAGAGGAGGAGGGAGCGTTGGTGAAAACGAAAGGCGGGTGCGGTCACTTATCGTGGTTTAATTGAAGACTGAATGAGAGCTGCACCTGACGTTTGCATCCGTCGGAACAGATGCGTCATAGTCATGTGACCGGCGGCCTTTATCGTTCGACTTCAACCACCACTGGACCTGTCAACGCCGCCACCGTCTTGAAACTAGCGCCCAGACTTTCGGGGCAATTTATCTGTAATTCTCACAGATCTTAGCTCGCATTTTCTGGACTAGGCTTGCCCGGCTCACCGATTGCTTGTTGGCCCTCTGCCCTAAGTGCCGTGCCAACTCCGCCGGCCCTTTACTAAAAGAAGTACGTGATTTATTCGTTGTCGTACAGAGAGAAAAGCGGAACCTATACCATTTGCTAGATTTGGCAAACTTTAATGTCGGGCCTCACTTGTTCTTGTTCGCGCCCTCAGGCGCTGTGTCAATTCGACAAACAAGAGATAAGTCCAGCCTTTTTTCTTCTTACATTTCGATTTCTAACAAGTAAATCGCGACTTAGGTTTAAAACCCGATCGTGCTAGCGCACATGGATGTGCTCGCACGATCGGCGTACATGTATGACCGATGCCTGTGGCGGGATGAAACAAGTCTTGTCCTTCCCCAACGTTGGGCTCGATCATTTCCGCGTTATTGGTTTCGGCGGCGCGTAATTATTTGGCGAGGGTAGCTTCTTCGAAGCTTAGTGCGGCTGCCGACACGTTTTTCGACGGCGACCTTTGCTTCTTGTGGAGCCGGTAGAGCTCGTGAAACGTCGGTATGTATGCTCAATTGCCTTTGACACTTGAACTCGTCGCACTAACTCGCATACCCGCGTCTCCTCACCATCCCCTCTCCTCCGCTCCTCGCTCGACTCCTATCCAGTTCAAAATCTGTAAGTAAAAGTCGCTTTATCGATTTTTTGCGACTTACTTACTGGGCTCGTGCCATAGCACAATGCCTCCAGTCACTCGGCAGATGCAGTGTACGTTCTGCCTCGGGTTCTTTAGTTGAAAGACCGTGAGCCGCCACGCACGAGTGGGATGCGACGCGCAACAACGTGAAGCGTTCCGTCGCGACTCGGCGCTGCAACGACTCGTCAACCCGGACTACAATCTGGCCCCGCGACGCCCAAGAGAACGGCGCAAGTACCATCGGCGCGACCCTCCCCCTGGTCCTCCCCCTGTTCGTCAACCGTCGCCATCGCACAGCGCTTCGCAGCAGCCCAATCCTCCCCCTGCCCCCCCGGAGCAGCGCCAACAGGTTGACGCTAATATGCTTCCTGGGGATCCGGTGCAAGCCGAGTACGACGCACTCCTGCGCGAGCTTCCCCGACACCCGGACTTTCGTTTTGATACCCCCGGGGCCGGGCCTTCATGCTTTAGGAACCCTCTAGATCGCCCCCCTACCTTTCCATCCACCTTGTTTGGCGCGCCCGAGCTCGCGCCCGATCTCGCAGATCCCAGGAGGGTCCAGGACGAAGCCCAGCCGTGGCTAGCGGGCCTTTCGACCGAGGAGAGAATGCAGATGGGAATGGACGAGCACATTGCTCAGCACGGTGGTATGTATTCCCATTTCGCGATATGCTCTCTTGCCGTGCTAACTCCATTTCAGGCCGCAAGCTTACGCCTTTGGAGATGTTGGCGGTTCGTGGCTTCAACTACAAGATCGACACCGGCATTACATCCCGCGCGTTCGGGAAGCTGCCTCAGGCGTTCCCCGAGCTCGACCACCTTCCTACCGAGGCGCGGATTAAGACCCGGATCGAGGCTTTGTCCGGTATCGAAGGCACACCCATCGAAATGTGCGAAGACTCTTGTGTAGCCTTCACTGGCGCCTACGAACCGCTCAAGCAATGCCCCCGATGCGGCAAGGACCGGTACGAGCCCGACCCCGGTAATCCCGACGCTTTACGGCCCAAATAAACCTTCCAATACATTCCCATAAAACCTCGGCTGGTAAATCTCTACCGCAATCGTGAGATGGCCCAAGAGATGGGTTACCGGGCGCGGTTTATTGTATCACCCGATGGCGTCATCCAAGATATATTTGATGGCGCGCATTATCAACACTTGCGCGCTCGTCGCGTGTGGACGGCTCACGCCTCTTACGATCATACATATTTCTCACAGCCAACGGACATCGCACTTGGACTCTCGACCGATGGCTTCGGCCCATTCCGAAAGCGCAAAGGGTCGTGTTGGCCGCTCATTCTCTTCAACTACAACCTCCCGCCCACCATCCGGTTCCAGCTTGAACACATCCTTTGTCTCGGCGTTATCCCCGGTCCGAAGGAGCCGAAAGAAATCGGCACCTTCCTCCAGCCTCTCATAGACGAGCTCGACGAGCTCGCGGCCGGCGTTCCAGCGTGGGACGGTCTCAACAATCGCGCCTTCTGCCTGCGCGCGTATCTCATCGCTTGCTTTGGGGATATGCCCGCCGTCGCGAAGCTGATGTGCATGAAGGGCCCGAGCGGGAAACGACCTTGTCGAGCGTGTAATATTCTTGGCGTCCAACATGAAAATGGCAAAAGTTATGCGGCTCTCAACCGACCTTTTGACCAGAACCCCACCCCGTACGACCCTCTCAACCTGCCTCGGCGTACACACGCTCAGTACGTCGAACAGGCAAACCAGGTCGATTCAGCGGCGAGGGATAACGCCGAAGACAATCGAGCGATTCGCTTTGGAATCAACTCGTTATCACCACTTGCCGATGTCCCATCTCTTGAATTCCCCACTTCTTTCCCACACGACTTCATGCATCTGATATTCCAAAACGTAATCCCGACACTGCTCAAGCTCTGGACCCGCACCAAGAAATACGCCGAGTTCGGTACCGGGCACGAAGACTACCTTCTCGACAAAAATGTCTGGAGTGCGATCGGCGAGGCCTGCGCTGCTAGCGGCGATAACATCCCCTCTGTGTTTGGGTGTCGCGTACCAAACTTATCTGAGAAGGATAGCTTCGTGACCGCTGAAGCTCGACATTTATTCGCAACACAACTCGCGCCGGCCCTTTTACTTGGCGAATTTAAACGTGACGTGTATTACCAACACTTTGTCGAGCTGGTACGCTTAATCAACATGTGTACGGGCTTCAAGCTTGCCGCGGGTGGAGTTCAGGAGATCCGCAGCGGATTTGCGCAGTGGGTGCAAGAATACGAAAGGTCAGTCGCTCGTCTATTTCAATAACTAAGCGCTTGCTCATAGAACATCAACAGGCTATACTATCGATACCAGCGCGGTCGGCTTCGCGCATGCACTCTCCCAATCCACGTCCTCCTCCATATTGCCGATGATATTGAAAACATGGGCCCAGTATGGGCTTACTGGTCGTTCCCGATGGAGCGACTCATTGGCTCATTATCTTACGCAAACAAAAACCTGCGATTTATATGGGCCAGCTTCGACCGACATGTCCTTGAAATCACCCAGCTCTCGCAGATCAAACTTATATTCGACCTCACCGACGCCCTCAGCCTAGAGGAGCGACGCTATAACCTGGCGACCGGCGCACGCTACAAGTCATACCCGGCCCTCGTATTTGTCCGCCCGACTAAGACTGCCGTACTGCATTCGACCATCATCAAGAAGGTCGCAAAGTATGTCAGTAACGAACTGGGCGTCGACGAGCGGACCGTACGCGACGTGATTCAGAACCGGCTTGACGTTAATGGCCGCCGCGGGGATACCGTTCGGGGCAACCACCTTTCGCCTTGTAAGGAGAGGGTTTCACGCGATTCGTCGTATGTAAAGGTATGTTGCATATTTTCTTTTTTTCTTTTTCTTTTGGTCGTATGCTTACACAGTCTCTTAGTATCGCACTCGATTTAATAGATGGGGCCGTACACGCATTCAAGAGCTCACGCGATGGACTTATGGCTACGGGCGCGTTGAGTTATTTATGATAATTGATACTGACTTTTTGCAGGACGTGTGTGACGCCGCTGATGTGCCAAACACGCGTGTTGATCCACTGATCCTCGCGGCAGTGTCGCCGCTTCCGACCTTCAAGCACGTCAGCGCCGCAAATATGGTGCAGTTCACCCTCACCGGCGGCAACCTCGCTACCCCCGAAATTGTCGACGCCAACAACATCGACTGTCTGGTTGGTCGAGTTCGAACGCAGCACGGCGCATGGTACGTCGTTGAACGCGCGAATGTAGTCGGACGCATGGACATGCTCGATGCGATGATGGACCCACGTTGAAGGAAATCGGGTAAGTACAACTTCTATGCGCTACTGTTTCAATGCTGCTCACTGTTCATCAGTCGTAGAACTGCTTTGGGCCGACTGTCCGGGCTCAACATTATGTGCGTCATATTCTTCGCGCACGCCGTCGGTCCAATTTTTTAACAGATTCGAGCGTAGTACCGATCAATATAGTTTTTGTAAATCTGAGAATCCAACAACTTTCCCCCCCAATGATGCGGCCCCAATTATGAGGTTCTCCTTTTGACAGTATTTGGTGCATGTTTTCATCTTATTTACCGCTAATTTTGACACACTTCCCCGTTCTCGATCTCACTCGATCAAATCAGTTTTAAATGGGGTTCTCCTTTTAACAACTTTCTATATTAATTTTGACAGCATTCCCCTTTAAATTCGCGGCAATTAAGTGCCCCAGACAATTGTGATGTCATGCGCCATCCTTCGTCATGCGCCCTCGCGCTGACCCCGCTGCCAAGCGCGCGCCAACTGTCATCCTCAAACACAGCGGCGACAACTTCTTGGCCGCAGTCAACAACAATGACATCACACATCGTAAGTGTCTTCACGTTTGTCGGTCGTCGCTGTGGGACTTAAAAGCGCTTGAACCAGGCTCTCTCCAAACCAACCCTCTCACTACTTCGTTCCTCTCTCAACTTGCATTCCAAACTTACCTTTGAACACGTACGCTTTTTTTCGTTCCCCCTCGTTTGATTCTAACTCGTCGCTCGCTAGTATGGCTTTTGCTCGCGGCGAGATCACTGCCTGCTTCCGGTGCGGACGCTACATGACGCAGCGCACGTACCGGCGCCACAGCCAGTACCCCTGCTTCCACCCCCGTGGTCAACCGTAAGTCTTTCGTTTCCTCGCCTGCTTGATTCGCAGCAGTCTCATTCTCATTGACCAGATCGCTTTTGTCGCCGCCCCTCGGGGTGCCGGCGTATTTGCCTGAGATCCCGACCTTCTCCAGTCCAACCCCGACCGTATCCCCGCCACCGACTCCCCCGTCAACCCCGTCAACGCAGCCGGCGAGCCCGGTACCCATCGAGGAGTTGGTGGACGAACTCGCGGACGACCTCGTGGACGAGCACATCTCCGATTATAGCACCGACTCGTCGGATTACATGACGACGCAGTATGCGTCGTCGGAGACCATCGAATCGTCGTCCACTGAGTCTTCGGACTCCGACGTTGAGATGGAGGATCTCACGGCCGTGTCGGAAGCTTCGGAAGTCTCGGAATTCTCGGAACAGTTCACTGACGCGGGCATGCACGACATGGTTTACTGGGACGGCTCCTCGTCTCTGGGCGACACGATCTCCGACGGTTACGAATCCTCGGACGACTCGGATTCGGTCGGCGGCTGGTCGCACGTCTCGGTGCCCTTCGTCGATATACCCGAGCCCGAGCCCGTAACTCCACTGCCGGCGCCGGTCCCCGTCCCCCAAGTCCAATTCGTCCTCTGTCCGATGTGCTGTACGTGGGGTACCCGCCGGCGTGCTCGGCAGCACGCGTACCTCGGCTGCGACCACAATACGCGGGTGGCCTATTGGGACGACCCGCAGTTCCGCCGCCGCTACTGGAGCTATTTCGAAAATGGGTACGATCAAGACCCCGAGTTCTAAACGAGAGGTACGTGTAATACATATTTGCAGTTCCGTACTTGAAGCTGACTGTATGCTTAGTAGACCGCCCGTTCAATCTACCACCGCTCCAAAGACGGCCCAAGTTCATTCCTCTTTCTATTTTTGTTCCTTCCCGTATGCTCTCCCTCTGCTTGTACATTCTGATCGTTTGAATTTCTTGCTCTAGATCGCACGCACAACTAGATGCGTTGCTTTTTTTTACTCGTTGATCAGTTTTATATACGCCGGACAGTTCTATACACGCCCAAATAAACAAGTTTGATACGTTGACGGTCCTTCGTGTGTAAAAAAGGGGTTCTCCTTTAGCACCAAAAGCTAGCAAATCGATCCGCGGGACTTCAAAAAATCGCCCGACTGGAAAACTTGTCAAATTTTAGTCGTCCGAGACTTTCGTGAAATCTCACATTTGTGATCATTACCGGCTATTGTGGAAGTTCCCCAACCGTAATGTTAAAATCCCGCACGTCGGGGGCATCAAGAGGAAAAGATCCATAAACAACACAGAGCACAATATAAAATACGTAAATCGGTACTCCAGGAGCTCGGAAAGATCAAATAACCAGTGTTGCTCTCGTTACCGGGCCCACCCTCACCATTAGCACTGTCAGGGACAGCCAGCCATATGTGGGGCAGTGTGGTCATCGAGGAACAAGGTCTGATCGGGTCCCATTGAGCTCGTGGAGCCGGTGGATCATATTGGAACAACGATGTAGCTACGACACTAAAAAAAGCACAAAACCGCGCGATACGACAGATAGAAGTATTAAAGAAAACTAGTAAAAAGAACTGAGCCATTCCATAGAATCGATCTTGGGTTAAATGGTAGAAAGAGTGGGTTTAAGCTTCTTAGATGGGCTCCCTCCAGCGTCCGATTGACCATAGGACTCAAAGTCATCGTCTGGTCCGTAACTGTGGACAAGTTTACGTTTGATCGCAGCCCCAGTTCTATCCGAAGGCGCGAGCTTCAAGACCTGAACCTTCACGAGGTTTGCGTAATACTGAAACTCCGTTATCGCCCGTCTGTTGTTCTTCGGGTAGCGCATTCGCTCCAGCGTGCACTGAGCCAGAACCAACGCGCCAGATAGGGTTGCGTTGACGTTATCCGGATGTATGCGTTTGTTAGCGCGAGTATAGGCTTCAGGCAGTTGCGGTTGGTGTCCCAGCTCTACGACACGGTTGAATGCGTTCTGAACGTCGTCCGAGCTCATGTTCCAGGTTTCAAAAGCGAACTGTGGCGGGATACCTACATATAACCGTTAGAAAAACTCTTGTAGAACAATTGTATGCTCACCTTCGGATGAAACAGTCCAATCGTCGTCATCTTCACTGTCGCTTTGAACTGTCTGAGTCGGCGGCTATATAGACCCGTAGACATGTGAGCTCAGTAACGTGAAGCTACGATTTTTGCCGACTACCGGCTACTCACCAAGAACAGGGGCGATCGGATACGAAGGTACCCAGCCTCTCGGTTAAGAAGGCAATGCGTGATTTCGTATTCTTTCTCCTTGAATACCTGGCATCCGTGGTCGATGAGAGTGCTTGCTCCGTCTATCTGATACTGAAACCAGGCGGGTTGGATACCGAACAAGCGGCCTGGGTCAACAAGGCGACAAGATCGCTTCTGTTTAGGGAGCTTCTCTTCGCCCCACGACTTCTGTTAAGGAAAAAGGTAAGTCGTAAACTTTTATGTTGCTTTTGGTTCCGAAAGGGCTTACCTGCCAGCCGGCGTCAGGACCCATATTCAGGCTGTCGCTCGATACCGCCCCAATGAAGCCAATAATAGCGTCATTACCAGCATCCGCTAGCTCGCTGGACGCATCGTTTCTCCACTGTAAGGTAGCGGAAGAGGACCGGATGCCGGTCACCCATTCGCAATCCCTAAGAATCGTATGAGAGTCGCCCAGCCATAGAACATGGCGTGAAGCGCGTAAATGGTTTAGCGCACGATCCACGAAGGGATTTCCGGTCCGCGCCGCAGGACCTGTGAGCCATACGAATGAGTCCCTGCGAGCAAGCATGAATGCTACAGCGTCATACGTACTCTGAATTGCCTCATGCAGTGTAGTGGGTTTGGAAGATTGGGAGTTATTGGGAGATGTGGGCGCGAATGGGTTGTGGGGTGAATTGATTGGACCTGCACAGCGATGTGAGCATATTGATTTTCTTCAAAGTAGAAACGAAATTAACTGACCTTTCTTTGTCGGCTCGTCTTCTCCGTTATGGGTATGTTCTGGGGCACGCTCACGGCTCGGTGTGTCTGCACTGACTGCAGTCGCGTTCTGAACGCTGTGAGATGGCGAGGCTACGGACTGTTCAACAGCAGTAACCTCCTCGGTTAAGGTGTCAAGGTTCGTGGGATCATCGCCGTGACGGTCTACTAGCTTGGACGGGGTTGGGACGTTCGTGGACTTGGGACGTAAAGGAGCAGGTGACGACCGCCGGGTCGTACGCTGGCGACGTTGAGCAGGCATGATGAAAAAACAATGATGGAGTAGAGTAAGGGAGAGTATGTGGTGGGTTGGGATGAGGATGAGTATGTCGAAGAACTCTCATTTTATAACACAACCGAGCTCTCAGTTCCGTATATTAGCCTGAGCGATATCTCTTTTCGTTGCCACAGCTTGACTCGGGCTATGGCTTTGGTCTACGGATATCGAGTACAATGACTCGGGCTATGGCTTTGGTCTACGGATATCGAGTACGATGACTCGGGCTATGGTTTTGGTCTACGAATATCGAATACTAGCAGTGCATATATGCACGGATTAATAGCCGGGAATCGGCTTTGAGCTCCGGCACACCAACGATTGGCTGGAAGATGCTTGTGTATCTGATTCGACAGACGCCGAGACATAGCCGTAGCTAAGTTGGCTCATTGCCGGAAGATAACGAGGGCGCTTACTATCCGGCCGCATTTGGTCTTGTCGACTTACGGGCCGCTAACGGAACTTCGCAGATACATTTCTGACTTGACCGCCTCCCTGATAAGTGGTCGTATAAGCGGACGAGGTACTCACTCTGGCCGGTATTTAATAATCTTGTATATCGGAAAGGAATAGATTTAGTTTCCGGTTCACAGCGAGCCAACAATGTGGTAATAGTGCTTATCACGGTAGCCGCTACGAGCGCAAATTTTAAGAATATCGGCGGCGCATTCAATTGGAACAAAATGCAAACTGGTTTGTTGCACGCCGAGGAGAGTGCATGAATTAGCTCGATTTGATTTTGATTTTATACACACTGTGGCCATAGTGCCGCTATAAGTCACACAAGACGATTTGAGCTCGTATTGAGCACCAAATCCGTAGCTAAATCGCCTCCGTAGCGGCTACTGTGATAAGCACTATTGTGTCTGTACACACCTTACTAGCGCAACCGCTCGCCGACAAGTCAAACTAAGACAAGCAGAGCAAAGAGGAGAAGATATAGAGATTGACAAGTGAACCCAGCTGGGGTGTTATGAAAATACTAGAAGCTTTGGATTACTGAGCAAACACAGTGTCCAGACATATATTGAAGTAAAATGACATAAGGTGGAAATAGTGGAATCAAACAACGACACGGCTTAGACCATTTGAGATTGTACCACTAGGTAAAATAACCAACTACCCTTACGGAGGCGCGTGAACACCTAGGCCATGATGTTGGGTTAGCTTGAAGATAGACGGTTGAATCCTTACTAGCCATGGG
Organism: Ceratobasidium sp. 395; assembly: GCA_019616345.1. Classification (NCBI taxonomy): domain Eukaryota; kingdom Fungi; phylum Basidiomycota; class Agaricomycetes; order Cantharellales; family Ceratobasidiaceae; genus Ceratobasidium; species Ceratobasidium sp. 395. Next base: position 10,385 of record WSTH01000026.1, on the reverse strand, counting down.
TTCCTCCTTCGCATGGTTCTGAACATGTTCTCTATGGACCAGGGGAGGGTGAGCGACTAGTACCCGGTGAATCAGCTCCGTGAGTTAGTTGAGATTGGGATAGGGATAGGGGTAGCTCCGTGGGAGGAGGTGCAGCACGTCGCATGTTCCAAATACAGGCACCAATGCAGATGAGTACACTAGCAACTCCCAGAAACCCAAACATGGTTAAGATAGCAATGGCAGCAGATAGAGTTTTTGGATTATGACCGGTGAAGATTGGCTCCGGTGGATCACGAGGGACGCGCATGTACAACTAGCTGTAAGGTGTTGATGTGCAGGGTGAAGAACTGGGGTGGACAGTAGTATACGACAAAAATATGCTGTCTTATATGAGTGTTGAAGAGTGTGCCAAAGAAGCTTGGGGATATTGGCATCTGTCTGTCTGAGACACGGAGCTTGAGATATCTATAATGAGCCAAGTCCCATTGAACCCTGGTGGCGTAGTTATTGACAATAGCTGTACTCACTGTGGATATTTGTTTAGCCTCTGTGCAACAAGTAACATAATGTTGGAATGCTGCATTATACCAAGGAGCGCAAGGTACTAAGGTGTCGACTACAGGTGTCATTGCGATGGGCTCCTGCTATGGTTCCAGTACTCCTAATATACCCCTGTAGCTACTGTGAGAGCAGGCCTATCCCACGAGAACTCAGACAATCTTGATTCGGGACCGTGAGAGAGGTCCAACTTTCTGTTAGAGACTTAAGTGACGTATCATCACCCTATTTTTTTTGCATCTGATGCAGGGTTCTGCAGAGCCGGTTCCGGCTACTCGAGACACTATAATACACAGGGGTTACTCCTGAATGCCCTACACAGGTTTTGCGGACCTGACCCCCCTACTTGTTGCATGTCGCTACAGCTCTGTACTTCCAGACATACAACACAAGGTACAGCAAATACCTGGCCTACACACGCTTACACAATGCTACTCCCCCATAATCCAATCGAAAATATCCCTAGTGAACCGACTCACATAAATGGCCAAACAGTCAGGGTCATTGTCAGGTCTGTTGTTGGGTCCATACTAGCGCTCGCCTTTTTTGTTATAATTCCGATCTATGCATATCGCTCCAGGCGTTGGAGGATCATGGCACCATTTCAGCGTGTGAAGGTCATGGTCTTTCAAACAGATCGTGACTTTCAGCTAGCAAAAGGGTTCCTGATCATCTCAGCACCCTTCTGTTTCTTAGTCTGGTACGACTATGGGTCTAGACCAGGGTCTCGCCTTGTTCTACACAATCCCAGGAGCCACCTGGAGATCTGGGTTGGACCGGCGGCCGCTCGTTCAAAACAATCTACCCCATACCCGCTTGGCTCTAGACCACCACTCCCCACTGGACGGCCTAAAGTCCCAGTGATCCGTATTCCTCTACAGGTATACAGTACGTGTCTTCCTCTCTTCTTAAGTTTCAGCTGGCTGACTAATCCATATTCAGGTGCCGAAACCTTAAACACATGTGACATTGGTCCACCCGGCATAACCAACAATCCCAAGTCAAACATCTCGGTTGTGATTGAAGACTCCCAGGATGGCAAGCTAGGAACAAGTAGTGATAAAGCAAGTGTTTGAGTGTGTTGCGCGCGTGTGCGTCGACCACAGCTCTATGTTTCAATTGAAATAGGTTCCGCTTAATTATATTTCAATCTTGATCCCCTGTCAGATGCTGACGTATCCATGACATGTTTATCTGTGGCCTACGTTTTTTTCTTTGCTGTGACCTACCCTCCATTGCTGTCTCTTCTACGTTGTCTTACATACCCCACTTAAAAAAAATAGAGTCATGGGTGCAAACTCTCTCCTCCTACATATCTATCTTCCGCTGGAAGTTGTCCTTAAAGTTCTACTAGCACTTGCTCTCATAATTCTGGTTGTAGACTATCTACGGTACCATGAGCCCAGTCATCCTTTTCATAATCTGTGGCAGCAGCTCAGGTACACGCTTCGCCACCCTATCAGGCTGGCTTATCGGCTATATTGGAATAGGGATCGACTTTTGATTTCCGTACCTCTAGGCTCTCGTGTCAACACCTTTGCTTACAGGGAACTAGCACCAGGAATTTATCACGCAGACGAGCAAACTGGTACCCTGATGTTTGCATTGCCTGGGGTTATCTGGGTGCGGTATCTTGATGCAGACTCTGGGAGCTGGGTTGCTATGCACAGTCTACTCAATACCATAGTTTCTGCCGCAAACCCCCCCACTCCACAAGAGGCTGTTTATTCCACTCATCGCTCAGCATTGCCAAGTGAGGGAAGCTGGAGCTCAAACGGGTTTGCACGTACAAGCTTGAACCTTATCTCACCTGTATCTTCTCCACCTCCAATTGATCATACACCCATTGACATCTTGGGGCAACACACATTATTACCGAACTCTGTCCCTGAGCACATTAATTCCTATCTGTCTTACCCACTTCAAGGTGTATATGAAGACCTTAATACCCACCACTTTGGCTCAGCTCCTACCCCACCCCCATCGTTACGATCAACTAGCCCTATATCAGCGCCGCATCCCTATCCGGCTTGGCGTTTTGAGTCTATGGATAGCACCTCATATGTATAGGTAACACACACTAGCCATGTGCATGAGGCTCTATTGGCCCATCTGATGTGTACGATAAAAGAACATACATCTGTATATAGTGATTTGTTACTAAATTGTTTTATGTCATTTTTGTTTTTCGAACCGACTGGCAGTAGCGGTTAAGCCATTTCCTTTATCTGAACAAGGCCAGTTGCAATGTTGCGTGCGGGTAGCATATACCACTGATTGACTCGAGTACTTAGTCAAGTGGTAAAATGTATATAGTATAACTAGAAGGTATACACGCAAGCGTCATGGAAAGTGCGCATTCATTCCGGAACTACTCGGTTCTTCTTGACAAATCTGGAATTTCATTTGGCTCTCGCCATAGAATTGGGCTGATTTGACTGTATTTAGAATGTATGGCACAATATATCAAATTCACCTGCGAGATTGAGCGGTTAACCGCTGGGCTGGCAATTGGATATGCGACTCACCGGTAACTGTGGGCTGACTCGAACAAGCTCGACAGCCCATACGGCGCTGCTGGGTCGTCGAATAGCCTGAGCGCTTTGTTCAACGCTACCGACCTTACCGTGCCATGGGTATCAAAACGGAGGTGGGTGGCAATAACACGGTGTATGCGTAAGACCAGAAGGTATGTTTATGCTTTGGCCACTCGAGGAATGTATAAAACCAACGACGCAGCGACCCCTTCAGCTCACTTCTGTTCGATATCCAGAGCTCAGTACGTACATTTCTCAGCTATTCATCATATTTATCTAACGTTCCCAAGTTCTGTTGTCATAATGCCTTGTACCTCCTACACTTATCGGCGACCCCTCCATGAGCAAGTTTATCACGTACTCTGTCCGATGTGTCGCCTGCGAGTTGCCTCCCTTCATTCCACCTATTTCATGAATACAGTTAGCCGACGCCGCATTCAGTGGAGCGGCTACCTCATGGTTCGCCAGCTCCGTCTCTTCATCGAGATCGCACGGGCCGAAGTCGACTGGGATAGTCCCTGGGTCAGCATGGACCAGCTCTACCGAATCATCCAGTTCATTGCCCAGATGGACGGGAGCGACTACATGGATCTAGATGCCTCTCCCTTGGCAATCCGACATCTCGCTCACCGGTTTGAACACCTGAGCATCGTCTAGTCGTATATAACGTTGAAGTAAGTTTATTATGCTATAATCCTGCATAATCTTTTCGTTTTGACCCATAGGAGTCGCTAGATAACATTACGGCGTTCAACGCCAAGTTCTGTCTTGGTTTCACTTGTGTTTCCTAACGTCTGATGTGGTTATTCTGTCCCCTTTAAAGCACATTAATATATTCTTGGTGTCTGCGCGTGAATAAACAAAGCAAGTTTTTGACGACTGAGCCTCTATCTGGCGAGCGCATAAAACCATATCATCTCGGGCAGTGTATAACGGAATCCGTGCCCTTGCTAACATAGCGTGTTCTGATCGAAAAGCTCATATTATACATTTAACATACACACGCGCACAGGAACTCGTAGGTGCAAAATCTCCGGAGAATACGCGGATTATCGCCAAATTGTATCTCACAAATCAGCCGGAGATCTTATGCGAATTGTCTTGAATATCCTATGTAATGATATTAGTGTTAATTGAATCTAGATATAGCAAGCGTAAGGTTAGCGGAGATAAGAGGATCAGTTGCTGCTGATAAGATTCCTTATCGCTCATCTGTCGGACCGATAAATCTTATACCATACCACTTACATGTCGGGTTGACAATCATACAAGTGGCGGTTATAGCCACGTGTGCAGCACAATGCAGTTGGATTATAGTTGAATTTTTAACACGACAAATACATTGTGCGTGGGGAAACACAGCGATGGCGGGGATTGGGAGCAAAGAGGGTGAGATTTGTGAGGGAACATTGGGCCCAGAGAGCCATTAACGGGGACACTGGTATCACGCGGGCCAAGGGCGCTATTAGCGTGATTGTCGGCCAAACTGAGCCGGCGGGGGTTAGAGTAAAGGGGAGGTTAAGGGGCGCGCACAACTTCGGTCAAGTCGATGCTACACCAGTTAAATGCCGCGTCGGTGTAGTTAGCAGCGGCAACGGCAAGGGGAGGCTCTGTGGAGTAGCGTTGGGGGTGGCCGAGAGTACGACTGAGCGGGAGACGGGGTCAGTGAGGTAAATACCGGGAAAAGGGTCATGAATGGTGCTTACGCGTGGCGGCCGGCTAGGACGTCGGCTTCGCGTGGGTCGAGGGCGGCTGGTGGTGAGGTCAACGGACGGCGGTGGTGGCGGCAGTGGGCGCAAGAGACCCAGGCGTGTAGCGCGAGCGAGTCAACACAACACCAACAAAACGCCGCCACGGCATAATCAACGACGGTGGCGGGTAGCGGCGTCGAGGCGCGGATGGCGTCAAGATTTTGTTGACGGACGATGGCGCACGCAGCGAGCACGAGCAACGGGACGTTAGTGTCAAGCGTAGATCACAGGTGTTGGTTAACTCACCACCTTCAGCGCATGGGTTGGTGGCAAGCTCACGGCGTGTCGGTAATAAGCCCGTATGAGGGCGGCGGTGGGTGCAGATGGGTGCAAGAGAGGGGTGGACGGGTGAGCATCATGAGGCGGGGTTAGCGGCACGTCAGTACTGGATACAGGCTGTGGCACGCAACTCACCGTTGACGCGCTTGGTGGAGGGTGCCAGAAGGCGGCGCCAGCGACGAGCGGGACGTTGACCACCGGGACGTTGACGAGCATCGGGTGGGGGCGCTGAGTGGCGGAGGGCAGGCTGGCGACGTCGCGTCGATCGGCAGCGGACGAGGGTGACAGAGGGTGAGTGTAAAGAACCGCCAAGTCGCGGCTGTGCTGCGACCCTGGGTGGCAAATCACGTGCCATCCTCGGACCAACGGTGTGAGTAGCGCTGAGATTAGCGTGCAGTAAGTCAACATCTGTATGCCACTTACAGCTGGGATGCACCGTACGTGCTAACATGCTGAGTCTGTAGCCGGGCGCTGGGCGAGGGTGAGGCGTAAATGTGTTAGATCGGTAATAGAACAAACCTTAAACTAAAGTGGGGGATGTGGCGGTGCTCATCCGCTGAGTTGCCACTGAGATTAAGCGCCGCAATTACCTAGTGTGGACTCTTAGTCTTCACTCGTTTATTCAACGCAAAAACACCGCGCGCAAAGGGGATGGAATTGCGACTTGATATTATGAACATGAGAAAAGTACAAAACAAAACTAGATATCTTGGTATACATGACAATTCTGCTCAAAGACATTGTTTTCTATCCTTCACGGTTCAGTTCTTCCCACCAGATTTTGGTTGACGCATTGAGTCTCTCTAGTCGCTCATCGTCCCTCACAAGGTCAATATCAATTGGCTTCTTCAATAGAGAGCGGTCAAAATCTCGAAGGATTCTAACATTATCCAGGCCTGAGCAACGAGACAGCGCTACATACACGTTAGGCTGGCTGAGCTTCCCTCCGGTTGGAGGCTCCGCAATATCAATAACAGCGCTTTTCAGCGTCTGACCTTGCGCTCGGTAATCAGTGAACGCATATGCCGGGGCGATTGGGAACTGAAGCCGCTTGACGTTGCGCTTTATTGGGTTGATTTGGCCGTCGTTGCGAATGAAAGGAATCGTGATAGTGTAGTTTTTTGAGGCTGGTACGACCGGTATAACCCCATGCTCTAGATTTGGTAAGGTTCGGGCACGTGTTCGGTTGAGTTTAACCAGGATATATGCGGGTAGTTGTGTTAAGGTCACTTGAGGTTCAAACGGACTAAAGGGGGGCTCGTGGGGATCGAGCTTTATACCCACAATTTCGCCTCGTGCGCCATTCGTGACATCGATATTGGTATTTAGGTTTAACGTGACCATTACCTTCATACCGATAGCGATCCGGACCTCGTCGGGTAAGCCATTCTTCTCCCTTCTCCCTTTGCGAGGATTTCGACTACTCCCGGCATTTTTCATCGAAAAGTATTTCTCGCGTATGTCAATCGGCCGCCTTTCTCCTTGATCCATACAAGTATCTAAGGCCTTAACGACTAGTAATTGATGTCCGGTGCGCCGACAATGCTCCTCCACCAACTTGTTGTTCCATCGAACCTGTACAGAGTTTTGGGGAGTAATTAAAATACAATCCCTCCACTTGTCCAACATAAAATCGGTCTCCCTGCAGTGCGGATTTGTCAACGTAACCGAGTCTAAGAGATTTATATCGCTCTCTTGTACTTGACCGACGCGGAAGTTGCTCAAAAACCGCTGCCAGACAGGATCAGTGACTCGGACTTGCTGCTTTAGGATTACGACCACGCCGAAGCTCTCGTATATTTTACGACCTAGTCCGGCCTCCGGTGAGGTGATGTATCTTGATGACGTCGCTGGATGATACAACGCCCCGCCAGCAGCGACTGCGACAGGGGGAATCTGGTGAGCGTCGCCACACAGAATGACATTAATGCCTCCGAACGGAAGGTCCCCGGCAGTAGAGCTGCGGCCAAGCTTGGCAATGCTGATGTGTCGGGAGAGCTGGGCCAAAAACTCTTTCGACAACATTGAATATTCGTCGATGATGATGTATTCGACCGGCTTCCAGAACTTAGTAAGTTCATGCTTTGAAGTGTTTGATATCATGTCGTCTTTCCTTCCAACGACAATTCGGGCTATACTATGGGTTGTTTGCCCTTCGATGTGCGACGCCGCACATCCTTAGTGAGTGTCAGCACAATTATGTGTGTAGTGTTCGGACAGTATACTTACCGGTAAATGCCACTTTCATCAGTTGGTCCTCGATGCCAAGTCTCTTGAATTCGCTGGATATGGTCTGGATTACTCGGGATTTCCCGGTTCCCCCCTCCCCAACTAGTAACATTCTAAGCTGAGGTGGCCGGTGCGATTGATTGTTGTCCTGGGCATCACGGGTCTCAGCTAGGTGCCGCCGCAGAATTCCGAACGCTCGTTGCTGGTCTGGAAACAGCGCTTCGTTTGCGGTTGAGTCTGATGGTTGGCCCGGCATTGCTGATAGGAGTTCGTTTTGGGATATGTAGCAATTCTGAGCGTTATGATCCAATAGAAGTGGCTCGACAGTACCAAGGTCATTGAGGTTTGCTGGTAGCGTATTTGTCGAGCTGTGCAAAGCGTCCGCAGTGTCTGCGCTCTGTTTCAGTAGCTTAAGCCAAGACTTCAGCCCCCCCATGTCTGATTGAGAGGCGCGTATGTTGCATGTTTGAACCGGCATTTGCGGGGCACTGAATACGCCGCTACGCTGTCCAATTTGTACGGCCTGGAGGCCATGTACGACCTCACAGTAATTTTCCATCTCGAGCTCGGCCTTATCGAGCATTTCTTGGGTGATGAGATGACTGGGTAAACAGTGGAGTTGGCTAGGGTCTGATTCTGGATCTTGGTCGTCTGTCTCCATTCCTTCGCCTGTATGCGTCTCCTCTTCTGGTTCGAACAGTTCCTGCTGCTTACTTTCTGCTGCGGCTTGGGACTCATTTCTGTGCTCCAAGTTATCAATAATATTGAGTACACGTTTGCTTGCAGTAGCAAGAAAGTCGCTCAGTGCATCTGCCCATGTCTGATCGGGTTTCTTGATATCTTCTGGGTGTCGCCACGCCTTCAGAAAGACTAGGATGCAGGCAGCATATATATCCCCCTGAGTCTGGTCGTGCTTTCGAGGAAACCATAGCCCAATGATGTTCGGCATATGGTTGTGTGTATTGGGTCGTATCACTCGTACATGCGTTCCAGACCTGGGATGTGAGTCCATATAGGGGACTCTTGTATGTGAAGGTCAGCCCTGTGCGTTCCCGGGAGGATTTGACGATTGGCGGGTATCTTGAGACGCTGTGAGTTCTTGAGACTGTGGACGCGCTACTTGCTCGTATGTATCAACAAAATAATCCAGCATATTGTATGACGACGCGAATATTCCCCTATGAATGTAGTCGTCAACTTGCGATTGTTTGTATATGGTGCCACGATGATTGAACTCTAAGACAACCCTTTCGCGTGAATTATCGTACTGGCAGTGAAAATTGATAAACGTCAGCATGAACATCAATCCATTGTTCTTTCTCAATAACAGACGAACCTGAGCTTCTGTATCTGGAGGATTTGGCGTGCTTTCTAAGTTACTGGGGACAGCAGAGCTCAGGCCAGTTCCGTGGGGCGGACTATTGTTCTGCTCCGTAAACCTGTAGGGCCGATATATTGAGTATAAGCAACCAAAGCTCTGGAGCTTAAAACACGTACTTCTTGGTATTCAGTTCATCAAAGGTACGATATATGTACGATAGAAAAGATCCCCAGTATATTGTTTCGGGTTGATGAGAACGGTACACTTCGTGAAACCCCATTATGTGGAGAACAGCCAGCGGTGCGAAGATTTCTTGCTGTCGGTTGAGCACGTTCACAGCTCTAAAAATGAGATCCTGCTGTCGACGGAAAAGGTCTTTTGTGTTCGGATCCTCACTAAAGTGCCTTGTTAAGTTGTCGGATAGCAAACTAGCAATGTTGTGGGTCCGTCCTTCTGCTTTGGTCATATACTTGGAAATGTAGTACGCGATTTGTAAGGTTTCATTTCCGTGCAGCAACAATTGTATGTCCTGATTGCACTTGAGAACGTGTGCGATTGCCGGGCAGTATCCATTTATGTACTGATAGCTGCGCTTTGTGTGGTATGTTCCATCTTCTTCAACCGAGTCTTTCTCGCTTAGCTTCCAAGGCGCGCCTCGCTTGCAAGTTACCCTTCCAGCTTTGTCTAACCGTTGACACTTCCCGAAATCGCATTCATGTACTTGTTTTGCTCATACGACACTTGTTTCTAGCTCCTCCAGCTGTGCGGCGAATTGTTGGATCGGAAGAGCAGGGTTTGGGAGTCGGGAATAAGCTACAGCCGTGTTTGCGGGAGTTCTGTCAACCTCGGCCTTGTTGGTAAGCCCGGGTCGAAAGGAGCGAACGTTTGCTCTAAGATAAGCCGAGACTTTGGACTGAAATTCCGGGGTACGTAACAGTTCTTTAAGACGACGGGGAGGTGGGACATTGTGCAGCCACAGTAGCATGTGAAGATGAAGGGTTCCTCGTCCTTGGCATTCAACCGTGCCAAAATAGGCTTTGACTCTCCCAAGAACACCGTTTCGACTATGTATATGCGTTCTTGACGATGTAATGCCGAACAATTTCTCGAGTACAAGAGTGATCGTAAAATGAAAAAACTTGGCATGTCGTGACCCGCCCTTACGGTTCACAACCTTTGCGCTGCGCGCCTACCTTCTCGCTTGGACTCTAGCGCTGACGCGCCTTCCCACCTTTGTCTCGTGGCTTGACACTCCTAAGCCCCTTTGTAAGCAGCCCTTACACAAGCAGCACAGCCCGTGCAGCGCTTACCCTCTCTCTCTCGTGGCTGACTCTTGTCCACTGTATCGTCCCGCTTTCACGGTGTACTGCCTCGCCCTACGATGTATGACTCATGTACGCACAGACCATGTACCTCGTAGTTTATATACAGTGGAGAACAAGCCGAGTATCCTCAGCTTGTTCTACCTCGTCAACTCTCCCCTCTACAGTGTGACCATACTAGCAGGCTTTAGCGCGGCTAGTGTTACAAGTAAGGCAGCGTTAGATTAGCATAGCAACTTAGCACTTCGGGCAGTCGACCCTCACTCCCTTCGGATCGGACTTAAGACCACTTCGACTCGTGGCTTGTACCAGCCACCAGACCAAAGACGCAAGACATCACCAGTGCCTATTCAGGCCAAGGGACCGCGGTCCACATCGTAGCCACGAGGCGCACCCACAAGCGGGT
>WSTH01000025.1:0-61154 GCA_019616345.1 Ceratobasidium sp. 395 | reverse complement strand
AGACCCATTGATACCCCGATCGGGCAGGCCCACACGCGCTCATTGTGGCTGTGTCGTAACAAAGTCAGGTGACTTTGGGATATTGCGGTGCTCTGGCTCATGCGTCATTCCTCGCGGCTGAGTGTCCCGGAATGCGAGCGGGAATATAATTTCTAGATATTCTACGAGGCTCGCAGTGATAACTGCTGCTCTTGCGTACTTGGCGGTGCTTGAATTGCACGTCGTCTCAACTTCCATATCCGGACTCAAAACACACGACAAGGAAACGAGGTGCTATTCTGTATTTGGTAGCACCGCACGAGATGCGCATTCATCGTTGACGCACTTGAAACATTCAAAAAACGAAAAGTACAGATAAAAAGAAAAAAGTCGGCACAGGTTGACAACCAGGAAGCAAAACACATGTATCTCGATGACGACAGCCCGACTAGCGAGGTTCTAATAAACTACTAATTTAGTATCGCTGTCTCGTTGCTATCCCCTGGATACTCTCAGATGGTTTCAAAACACTTTCAAAACTGACATGAAAGGCAACCGCCGGGAAACTTTGCCCTCGTGGGTCTAGGCTTTACGCTGCAGAACCGGGCATCGCGCCTTATTTTGTAGCATCATACTAATCGAACCACGCATTTATCCTGCTTCAATAACAAGTGCACACTATCACCTCAAATCATCATTTAACAGCGATTTATCACACTAATTAATTGAGAAAGCAGAAGGTTTATTCCCTCCGAAGTCCTGCTCACTGGCGACTGGTTTTCAAGGACACTACTTCTCCGCTCTCTCTGTGTAGTACTGAGTTATTTTAGATCAACACCCATGCAAAAATGACTAACAACCCGGTCAAACGATTCGTGCTCAACTGCAAAACGCCGCGCTATAGATGTCCAGTGGATTATTCTAGCTCTCAATTCAAAAACCGGTGGTTGAGCCCGTAAATGACAGACACATAAATCAGGATACTCGCATACAAGTGCCTCAACGTGACTACACCTACTTGGTAATGCTATGCAACCGGACCTTCGGCAGGCACTGCTTCTGACATTTTTGCCATCTTGCCCAGCTTTGATTGCGGTATATGTCTGAGAAAGGATACACTTAATAAAGGGCGCGTTGAAATTATGCGTCCATGGTTAAGCGCTGAGCCTTCAGGCCTGTCAAGCAGTGAACGGGAATCGTCCAAAATAGGCAACCCAACAACATTCCCTGCAGAAAGGTGGTTCTTATCTCTCCGAAGTCCAAAAATTGTGGTGACGCGAGTGAATGCCCCTTGTGACCTCGACAAGGGGGGTTAGGCGCATCGGATTAGCGCGTGGCGAACTAAACACTGCCTATATAAGATCACCCGGAAGCAGTCACGCTCGAGCACAAATACCATTCTCAAAGACGCTACTCCCACAATGGATCCAAGTGGAAATTCTCCCATCGAGCATGCTCAACTTTACGATAATCAAGCTGCTCGACTCCGTGTTGGTTCACCTCTACTTGATCCCGAACTGCTTCGCTCAGGCGAGACAACGGAATCGAAGAATCAGGCTAACGGTAGGCGAACGGCAACGCATATATTGCAACTATTGTTGAACATATATGATCTGCTAGGCCGAGAACCAGTCAAAAGGCTTAGTAGGGACCGCGGACTGCCAAATCAGAAAGTCGTCAAGGTGGAATCCAAATCGTCTGGGCCCTTCACTCCTACCGCCGCTTCTGCGGATGTAGAATCAACGGTGGTGCCACTGAGTCAAGTAACTATTAAAGAAGCACCCTTGCCCGAATCTATCGAGAAGCTGAAAGTGACGAAGGGAAGGGAGGATTTTCGTAAACTCTATACCAAACGCGGTCATTGGAACCACCCGGACACGGAGTATGATTCCAGCGCAAAGCTGAAACTGACAGAGAGACGAGCTTTAGTGGTAAGTCTTTGATCAAACAATCCCAATTGAGACATGCCTTTGAGTTCGCCTCACTTTGTGTGACATAGATTGCGATTCAATACCCTCAAGGCGCTGGTGGCTGCATCCGAAGCTTGCCCGGAGCCTTCCTTGACGGGCTTAATGTCGCGAACATGCTAGGTGCGTATCATCTTTGCTTCATCCGCGCAGTATGAGTGAACACAATCGCTCTGCGTAGAGAAACAGTATGGTTACCCCCCGCATTGCATCCGAGTGCTAGCAGACCAGGTTAACGTGGATAATACAAAAGACCGCAAACGATGGCCAACGAAAGAGAACATTGTGAGTAAGCTTGACATACAGCTCCCAGATAGATACAAATGATTCACAACATGTTCATCAGATGGAAGGTTTAAGGTGGCTAGGCGAAGACTGCCCAGATGACTCCGAATGCCGGAGGTTTTTGTGCTGTAAGCCTGGTACAAACTCTTTCTTGAGGAGGTCTAATTTATTTTTCAAGTTGCCGGACATGGGTATACTTCTGGTTCTACCCAGGCGGAAAGTGTTGCAGAAGGTAATCTTTCCAAGCATGTTGAGCAACCTCCGACTTCTAACCGTCAAATATAGGGCTCATCCCGATAGACTGCAGCCCCGTGAACAACTTTGAAGGATCAGACACTGTTATCGATCCCGACGAGGTAATACTAGACTGGGTATGTACCGAGTCAAGCCTTTTGCCAGACTCTGATTTCTCCTTTCAGGAACTAAACAACCGTCTTGTGGAAGGCTTGGGCAAAAAGAATGCCAAATTAACCGCAAGTCCCGTGCCTACCAATACACTGTATTACTGAACAGGTTTTCCTTAGGTTATACTTGATGTGCGTCTTATACGAATGAACTAAGATAACTGCTACGCCAATCTAACCCTTCGATAGTGCTGTTTTAGTGGAGGGGTAGCAAGTGAGTCCTGCGCGGATACGCCTAACTGGTAGGAATAACGCGAACCTGCTGTACAACAGGGTTTCATCCCAACGCCGTTGACAAAACACACATCCGTGGCCGACATCTTTTTCTTCAAAGTCGTTCTGAGTTAAAAAGACCGAACGGAAACAGTCAGCAATACACCCCCGGGACCGGTAACATGCTGGGTTAGATCATATCTTCCTCGCATATAATCGAGCTCTGACGCTTTCTTCGATTGCTAGATCTTCCTGTGAGGTTGGGTCCCGATCTTGATGTCATTCGTGCGGATGAAGTATCTGGACAAAAGGACCGCGACGAGATAGATGACCAAAGCCAGAAAACGTGCAAGTCTTTTATACCTTTCACGAACTCCTGTCAAGTGGTAAGTTGATACTAAAAGAGATAAATGGAGAATCTAATAAACTTGCGTTTTAGATTTCTTGGTTTGCGTCTGCGGCTCATGAATATTCCCAGGAAGACGAAAACGGAGGGTGGTTTACCTCTGTGCGTCCCAATTGCTATTTTATAGAGTGCGTAATTAACCTTCATGACTGTGAAACGTACAAGGCTTTTGTCAAGGGCACCAAAAGGAGGGGGAAAGATCAAATCTGCAGATATAAGGATCTAAACCGAAGCATACAGTGAGTTGCTCTATCACCATACCAATGCACTAACTCAAGTACGTTTGCGCAGCAATGACTTAAGCGATCTTAATAGTCAACCGAATAAAAAGTCCAAAGAGATCATAGAACAACATCCGAAGGTGAGTATTGGTGACAACTGGGCTTGTCGTAGTGCCTGAGCGCACGTTATTTTTCAGCTCTATGTTTCGCCCAACATCGTAAGTAGTTTCGCGATATTTGCGAGGACAGTATGACGAGCCGATGTAAACAGGCTAACGATATTGCGGAGCAAATAGTGGATATGTGAACAAGCCTGTTGAAACTTAGCTAGTTCGCACCGTCTACGCAGGCGAGATGTTCAAGTTCTAAGACGTGTACCTCTCTATCAGGAAGCTCAGATAAACTTGTGTAATACCTTATCGCTACGAGTGAATATCATAAGTATCATAAGTCAGGAAATTTGTCCATTTAGCACAGCATGCGGCTTCTTGCTAGGCTGGAAGTCGTGGTATACATACTCTTGAATCGACCATTAGAGTGAAGGCTATTAGTCGATTGCCGCCTTAAATATGCTCATATAGGCCGGGCTTGGAACATCTCTTACAGGCGCACTTGAGACACACTCACATGACTACCTTCACTCAAAACAGGGGTTCAGGGTGCAATAGTTTTTCGACGAGAACACATCACATGCGCATGTGCGGCTGTGATACGGATGTACGCTAGGCGCCTGGCGGTGCACTTGGACGTCTGTCAAACGAGAACTACGCAGCGCTCAAAATTTGCAACTCGGTGACATTCCTTTGACAGCAAGGCTGTCCTGATCACTCAGAGGCTCGAGGATCGTGAAGACTATGAATGGAGGAGCTCCCGGGTGACCTCCGTGGCAAGGGTAAGGTGTGACTGATCAACACGCGGCAGACTGGTATAAAACCACACGAATGAGACGCGCTTCTAGATTTCGAACCTAACACGCTACAATGGATTCGAGCAAAAGTCCTTCTCCCAATCTTGCTCAGCTTCACGATGATGCGCCAAACACGGAGGCGAAGGGTAACTTTAGCTCGGAGCTGGTCAAGGCGAGGGAAATCTTTCGCAAACGTTTTACCCAAAAAGAACATTGGAACAACCCAGGCGTGCAATACGACTCCACGACAAATGTTCAACTCGCAAAGAAGAAGGCCTTGGTGGTATGTTATTCAAAAATATTCAAAACTAATTTTGAAGTCGTATTACATGTTCTGCGTAGGTGGCTATTCAGTACTCCCAGGGTAATCTTAACGAGCTGAAAGGGACATTCTTCGATGCATTCAATATTGTGAACATGCTTGGTATGCTACTTCCTTGATCGTTTGTCGCTGAACGCAAACCAATGAATAAATATATTAGAGTCGCAGTATGGTTATCACTCAAGTTGCATCCGAGTACTGGCCGACCAGGTGAAAAAGGATAACAGAAAAGACCGAACGAGATGGCCCACAAAAGAAAACATTGTGAGTAAGCTCGGTAGAGCGCGTGTGCGGGTGGAGTAGCGGCTAATACATTCATATTTGACAGATGGCAGGTTTGAAATGGCTGGGCGAAGATTGCCCCAGTGACTCTGAGTGCAAGCGGTTCTTGTATTGTAAGCCTCTTATGGGACGCTCTCTTGAGGATTTTTCATAAGGGCCAATTCATTACTTTAGTTGCCGGTCATGGATATACTTCTGGTTCAGTCGCAGAAGGGAGCGACGCAGAAGGTAAGCCTATCAGTCATTTCGGTGATATATGCGTTGCGACCTTTGATCATAGGAATCATCCCAATTGACTACGAGACCCTGGTAACCTATGACGCATCGGGCAAGTTTATTGATCCTGGAACGGTGATACTTGATTGGGTACGACAGTATGACACCTAGTCCCGAGCAAGGTATTAAATCTTGGTTTTAGGAATTGAACAACCACCTCGTAGATAACTTGAGTACAAAGAAGATCAAGCTCACAGTAGGCTCTCGCGACTTATTAATAGTTTATGTTTTGCTAAACAGGTTTCTTTAGGTCATATTGGACGTGCGTATTATATCTGGTATACAAGGCGGCTGAGTTGACGTATTAGGATTTTGAATAGTGTTGCTTCAGTGGTGGCGTAGCAAGTAGGTCATATGAAACTATCCATGGGTGTTTAACTAATGTGGCCATACTAACTTATCAGGGTTTCAACCTGGAGCCGTAGACAAGACTGACATTCGTGGTCGACATCTCTTCCTTCGTAGCCTTTCTGGGGCACCAGCGTCAAAGAAGACCAATCAGCAATACATTCCTGGAGTTGGCAACCTGCTAGGTTGAATTAGAATATCTTACATTCAAAAGTGGCTGACCCTTGTGCCTTCCGCTAGATCTCCCTGTGAGGCTGGACTCAGACTTTTCTGTTGTTCGTGCAGAGGAGCAGACACCTGAACAGAAGACTCCTAACAATGAGGACCAAAGTGAGATTAAGAGAGTCTTCAAAACATTTCCAGATACCTGTCGCGCGGTAGGCAGGCTTGTAAAGACATAGATGGAAGACATAACGACGTCGAATTCTAGATCTCCTGGTTTGCGGCTGAGGTCCATGAATATTCCCAGGAAGACGAAATTCTCGGAGGATGGTTTACCTCGGTGCGTCTCGGGCTGCATCATGCAGGCATTAGCCAACACCTGATAAGCATGAGAATAGTCTTTTGTCAAAGGTACCAATAACCCGGGTAAGGATGGTACGTGCAGGTATCGAGATCTCAACCGCAGCATACAGTTAGTAGTTTATTCATTGCGTCAGCGCACTGGCTCAAGAGGCTACATCATAACAGCGAAGATCTCAACGATCTGAACAACCGAACAGATATGAAGTTAATCGAAGAGAAGCCCGTTGACGCGGAGGGTAAGAGTGCAACTAAACCCAAGAAAGCTTTAGTCAAAAAAGAGGCGCCAGACTATCAGCACCCGAAGGTAAGCCTTCGCAATACCTTAGTCCAGCATAGTAGCTTAGTAAGTGTACACCGTCTTAGCTCTATGTTTCGCCAAATATCGTAAGTTATTTCGCCGTATCCGCAAGGAGCAGATGACAAACAATCATCAATAGGCCAGCGACATAGCAGACCAGATCGTAGATATTTGAAAGCTGATTTGCACCAAGGCAAGAGCTACAGACTCAGAGCGTGTTGCGTTATAGTTGTATCATATATTTTCACCGTAGAGTAGTGAGATGAGCGAGTTTGCCCCGCAATCGTCGTATATGGAGGAGTTTGAACTCATAGGCATTTATTATTTGGTCGGCGCCAAGTTTTAAAAGCCATTAAGAGCCTGGTGAATCACCAGAAGAACGATATTAACTCACCCAATATGTACGCTCAAATAAGCACTGCGTTTCAGACACTGCACAGGCACGCTAGTAGCCGACTCTTTGAAGAACACACAGCGTAGCGCCAGGGGAAGAAACTTTGCAGCTAACCTTTCCCATCAGCGCGAGAGTATGGCAGTGAACCCACACTTAGTGGTCTCGCCTTAGCCACGCGCAATCGTTGCCTTTGCTTTTTGCTCAGCGCTCGCATAATATTCGTCATCTCTGATTGTATTGATGTAGCAAGTACAGTAAGAGAAAATTATGATTGAGAGAAGTATTTGCGGAAAGTTTGTTCAGCGACCGCCATATAGTGCAACGAGGAGAGTGGTGTGACGCAGGGGGCACGTGATCATAGCATCGGTTGGCCGTGGCACAGCCTCTAGGAAGCTGGGTAATCACTATATCACCAACTTCGGGTCGTCTGGTTCCCGCTTCACTGGTTTCTGACGCCACTTTGAAGTGCGAGCTTTGTGGTACCTAAGCTTGCGTGGTTCTCAGAAAATAAATCGAGGTATCCGTCGTACAAGCGTCCAGAACTCTTCAATTAGCGCTCCGCTGTCATTCGGTGGACACAAAGGCTGTCCTTATCGCCTCAAAAGCCGAACAAAGGCTCCGTCCATTGTAAAGGTTCTGGTCTCTTGTTGCTCGACTCATCAGTAACGAGAGGCGCCTGACCGCCGCTTGGGATAGGTATTGGCTCTACGACTACTTACTGGACTACGTCGAACTTGAAATCCCGTGTGAGTGATCGAAATAATGGGCAAGCCCTCTCGAATAACCGGTAAGCTATCCTCTCGCACGTACATTGGGAAAAATGATGCGTATGTTGAATGTAGAACTAGCTCCCACTTCACTCAGCCGAGATCGTGGCAAGTTAAGCCATGCAGCTATCCAAACAGGATCCAAGTCATCTGAGCCATACGCTCCGAATGATTCCTCTAGCGTGCCACTTGATACACTTCCTCAGCGACCCGCCGAAGTGGCTTCTAGTTCAGCCTCTCTGCTCCAGAAGCCTACGGGTACACGGGCGAACCGCTCACTACACCCCGAGATGCAGACCAAGAGAAAAGAGTTTCGCGAAAACTTCTACTCCGATCTTTGGAATTGTCCAAGTAAGGAATACGATTCTGATGTAAAGGATCAACTTTCAGCCAAGAAGGCTTTGGTGGTAGGTCGCTAGCCAATATAAACTTTAAAAAAAACACTAAATAGAATTTATCTGTCGTCGTACAGATAGCGATCCAATACGCTGCTCACTCGGATTGGCTTCCCGGAACGTTCGTCGATGCACTTAGAGTCGCAAATATGCTTCGTACGTAAAAATTTTGAAGATCGCCACTAAATAGCGGCCAATAAATTATTTATCCAGAAACAAAGTATGGTTACCATCCTAAGTGCATTCGGGTTCTGGCCGACCAGGTCAACACGGACAATAGGAAGGACCGAAAGCGATGGCCTACCAAGCATAACATCGTAAGAGAGTTTAGCGGTCCATACACAAATATCTGATGCCTTAATATGTTTGTCAGATGGAAGGTTTGAGATGGTTAGGTGAAGACTGTCCTGGCGATTTCAGGTGTCAGAGATTTCTTTATTGTGAGCCCCCCTACAGGCGTTTAACTAGACTTTTTGTAACTGACCGAACCAGTTTCTGGCCGTGGGTACCTTTCGGAGTCGGGGAGCGTTGCGGAAGGTAAATTAGTTAAACATGCTAGCGATCCATTCTTCTCAGCAATCGGTTCCAGGCATTGCTCCGGTAGACTATGAGAATGACATGGATTATCACGGGTTAGAAATATCTATGGACCCCGAAACAGTAATACTTGACTGGGTATGTGCTACCTGTAGCCTTGTACGGAGTACTCAGCGAGGTTTTTAGGAGTTAAATAATTGCCTTGTGGATAGTTTGGATGGAAAAGAAGTCAAGCTCTCGGTAAGCCTGGTCGGGCCTTGATACTCGATTCGCCGATGCTGATGGAAACGCCTCAGGTTGTACTTGAC
Organism: Ceratobasidium sp. 395; assembly: GCA_019616345.1. Taxonomy (NCBI): domain Eukaryota; kingdom Fungi; phylum Basidiomycota; class Agaricomycetes; order Cantharellales; family Ceratobasidiaceae; genus Ceratobasidium; species Ceratobasidium sp. 395. Next base: position 52,320 of record WSTH01000025.1, on the reverse strand, counting down.
GTACGTGTGTTACAAATGTGGTAGGTCCACTCTATTTAACAGCAGCATTTTCGATTAGTGTTGCTTTGGGCAGAACGTGTCAAGTGAGGTTATTTATTTGGATTTTGTACGACCTCAGTTAACGTGAAGTTGTTGCCCGTATAGCAGACTATCAACCTGAAACCATGGGGGTTACCCGAATCCGCGGCCGACACCTCTTCCATAACAGTGCAGTGGTACCTGGAGGAGGCAAAACGATTATGGACTATATTCCAAGTGTCGGAAACATACTCAGTCATCCCGCATCCCCACTACAATCGCCCATGTTCTGATTTTCTGTTTGATTTGACCAGATCTGCCGGTGAAGATTGAACTAGGCAGTCTTGTGCCAGTTTCTTCGAATGCGGAGATTTCTCAAGACGAGTCAAAATCGGACACCGATGGTCGTGACCCGAGTCAGAAAGGGTTTAAACCTTTTTCTGAATCCTGTCAGGTGGTAAGTTGTTTTCGAATCTGTCAAAGGAGAAGGGTAACAATCTTGGCTTTTCAGATATGTTGGGCCACATCCGAGGTAGCAGCTGAAGACTTTGCGGGAGGATGGTTTACTTCGGTGCGTTTCTAGCGTTCTTGGCATCCACGTCATCCAAAATGATCACGAAACCAGGTGTTTATCAAAGCTCTCGAACAAGCCGCACCATCTGAGATGTGCAGGTATAGAGATCTCAGCAAGTATATACGGTGAGTAGATGTATAGAAAGCCCAAACATTTACTTGAGCATATATGCGTAGTACTGCCTTCGATGAGTTGAGTGAGGCGCACTCGGGCGACTTTGGGGCTAGGCAGGTTGGATCAGTGGAAAGGACAGTAATTGATTACCTCTACCCTAACGTAAGTTTTTCTCCACGTAATAATAATTGGAAAGAATTTGACCAGAAGTTCGAATTAGCAATATGTTTCACAAAATATGGTAAATTTTCCTCGACATTCACGAGAAAATCATGACTAACATATGCATCTAGGTGGATGACTTCGCAGACGCGTTGGTGGAGTTGTGAAATGTATTTTCGCTATCCGTATTGAAATCCAACTTTTGGAAGTCAAGTCGGGTCTCTAGAGATACTTAGGGTATGACTTCTTTCGCGTCCGTGTTTTTACTCCGATACAAGAAAGAAACGATATAACCTCTCCGACCACCCAACACTTCAACGGAAGTTTGACAAAAGATACATTCTCCTATGCTTTCGTTAACTACTACGGTACCAGTGGTGAATAATCACTTGAATTGGCTAGACACTGGCCACTGCATGCCGCCCAAGCTACGTTCCTTACAAGGGAAATCATTCGGTTGGTGCAACCGGTCATATTGGCAATTCTGAAATTCTTGTGAGGTGCGCTGGTAGGATTTTACATGAGCTGTGACAAGTTTTTTGGATAGTTGGGCGAGTATGCATGAGCCAAGACGATGGAGAACAGTTCTCCCTCAACGGAGAAGGCAACACAAGCGAGTGATCACCACGGGTGTTTCTCTCCATTGTAGACCCAAAATTCACCAGAGTTGGTTATGTTCAGTTGATCGATAACTTTAAGCATTCCAGCTACACTCTCCTCGGGAGTTATTGGGGCGCCCGGTCCGCCCATTTCAGTCTGGGTAGTATCCTGGGTCAATTTTGTGCCAATCGAATCATCATCTGTTGACGCACCTGAACCCAACCAGGATGAAGCAGAACGACGGTAACGTTGGACGACTCGAGCTCAGCCGCAAGCTTTCGGCCGGCCATGTTCAAAGCAGCCTGTGGATAGCCATTTGAGTTGGATGCCAGGCGACCAGAGAAAACTGCTAACCTTGCTGATGCCATACGCAGGTGATTTTAGATTCTTCTGAACAGTTATCGACCCAGCATCCGAGCTCATCAAGACAAGCTGATACACGGACGATTGACCTCTCAAAAGTGGAACGAAGGCTTGACATACCCTCAGCGGCCCAAGAACGTTAGTTTCGAAGATATCAGCAACCCCGTTGAGGTTCCTATAGCTTGCTTGTAAATTCAGACTACATGAAGGTTGAACTAAACTCACTGAGTCAGAAGCGGACTCGATTTCATGATGACTGCAGCGTTTACAATCGCAACGTCGAGATTGCCTAGATTCGATTGGACCTCTGCGGCTGCAGACTACGCATATATCCACGTTCTGAACTCCAAAACAAATCAAAGAATAGATAAACGCATACTTGGCAACTCTCTGCATCGTTCATATCCAGTCGCGCCAACAATAAACGGCCTTGATTAGCTTGCTCAGCGACGAGTTTATTGAGATCGTCGAGTTTCGATGGATCGCGATAAGTAGCAACTACTTTATGCTTGGGTTTTTGAAGCTAAATATCGAGTTACTTGACGTGAATAATCTACCTCGTTATCAGTACCTACTAATTGATGAACGAGCTCATAGCCAATGCCTCGATTGGCGCCAACCACCAGGAAGTGAGTGAAGGTCATGAGCTGCGATGGAATACCACATATCCGATCCATCCGCTGTCCGAGCTGGTTTTTAAACATCCGTCATCTTGCTCTCCATCCCACGGTGGAGGGATTCGGATTAAGTCGTCGATGGAAGACTCGTTGATACCCGAATCGGGCGGGCCACACGCTCGTTGTGGCTGTGTCGCTAGAAAGTCATGTGACTTTGCTTTTTCAGTGCTCTAGTTCGTACTAGGGCTGTCCATAATAAAAATACTAATTGAGTAGATCGGCTAGATAACGATAAAATACTATTCGTTTAGCTCCACGCGATGGTAACCCGTTATCCATACGATAAGATTACTCACTTCCGTGTATGGATATAAATCAAATAGTATTTGAATCTATTTGAGTACTTCTGAGCTCATAGGTGACGCATACACCAGGGTGACGATATGCGCTAGAAAGCTCAGTCTACCAACTGATACTTGCCACAAGTCGAACTCAACAACTATCTTGAGTGTTCTACATCGTCTAGCGTTAGCATGCCACCCAAGACATTCATCAGTCCCTATCTTGAGGTGCTCTCCAATGCTGTTTCTCGTCTTCCGGAAACAGTCCCTAGTGCTTCGATCGACAACCCTGTCTATCAGTGCTTCCACAACCCGGTTACTCGTCCCAACGAGCGACTTTTTCAGACGTTCGAACGGGCGTACACGGAGTGTTTCCATCCTGGTCCCGAAGGGGGCCTAACATGCCTTGATAACGTCGCAAGAGGCGAGCATGGCATAGTTCTTGTGATATCGTACCTCGAAGCGAACGCTAAGCATCCAAAAATGAACTCCAATGAGCTAAGACGCACCGGAGCCATGGTTCAAAAACTCGTTGATCTAGTTCATCAACGGTAAGATTCACTTGAGACCAGAGGCGATTCAGCGTGCTAAAGAACGTCTCATGTCACTTGCCTCAAATAGTATCCACGAAGCACCAAAACCGATTCGAGTAAACTCAGGTGGCCGCAAAGCAAATCGTAAAGACAAAGCAAGCACCAGCGACACAGTCCCTGCAACCAAAAGGAGTTGCGCCTCCAACTTACATGATGCCGACTACACTCCCGGTACAGACCCTGATTCGAGCGGGGAGGAACTCGATGTAGAAGCTGAAAATGAGTTGGGTATATTAAGCTTTGGAATGGCGGTAAGCACATAATAGTTGGCTACTATCTAGCAGCTAATCCGAGTATTCAGGCAGGTAAAGAGCGACAAGTGGACCCCAGCGAGAAAGAGAGTCGCCCAGGAGGAACAAATGCGCCAAACTCGAGTGATTCTGAAGCTGCAGACACCGTACCAGCTGCACCGAAGCCTGGAAGAGTATCAGAGAAGGGTAACTGGGCGATGGAGCAATTCGATAAGACTCCAACCGCGAGTGTGCGTCCGAATGGAGAGCCTCGCTGGACATTCAAGTGCAAATGGTGTTGGTGAGAGATTGCTATTCAAACGGTTTGCAACTAAGAAACAATACTTACATATTTGTCCGATGTACCTTAGAGGCTCACGCACTGTCCATCGTACAGCTAGTTGTACTATGTGGGACAGAGAGACTGCCGAGATGAAAGCGTTTTCCCGTAGCAATTTTATATATCATGCTGAACGGTGTAAACAACTTCCGGCTGATCATAGATACAAGGCGGCGGGAACCGATGATACCGATGTTGTCAATCAAAGCGGCGCTCCATCTTTGAGCCAGCGGGAGTTCAGCTCTGCCCTCGCAAAAGCTGTGGTTCGCGACAATTACGCCATGACGTTTGGTGAAGGCGACGGGATGATTCAGCTATTCAATTTGATCCTTCCCAGCATTCGTCTTCCCTCTCACCAGACACTGCAGCGACACCTTTATCATCTATTTGATGCCTTGAGCGAGAAGGTCAAAACAGATTTGAAGGTGCGCATATATTGTGATTTTTGGACATGTGTGTGGTATATTTATCTGTTTCATAGGTCGTTGAGCATCACGCCATCTCTACCGACGCGTGGACTAGCAAGAACTCGGTATACGCACTTGCAGGAGTGGTTCTCTTCTTTATTGACGATACTTGGCGCTTGCATGAGCTTGTGCTCGATGTCGTTGATCTTGACGCAGAACACTCTGGCAACCATCTAGGCCGACTGTTATACAAGTCATTGAAATCAAAAGAAACTGCACACCGAGCGATTGCATGTGTCACGGACAATGCCAAAAACAATGCCGTCATGAATAGAACCCTCGCTCAGCAAATCCAGGACAACGAACACACTCACGTTCATGGCGAGGGTATGGCATTCACATGTGTGAACCATGGTTTCCATCTTGTATGCACGTAAGTACATCTTGCAAACCAAGTCTAAACTTTAACCACTGAGCCGTGTTTATGGCTAGTGATATTTTCTCAAACATGGGTCTTGTTGAACCGGGGGATTACTATTCCGATGTCAAGGGTAGTGAGATAGAGTTTGAGCATGAATCAAAAGGTATGTTGTATGCTCTGTCTCAACTTGGGGGGCTGGCTATAACCGTGCTTAATACGTTTGAAGGTGACACTATGGAAGGTTTGACGGACGTCGAGCTTGCTTTGGGCTCTGACTCAGACGATGACGACGATGTCGGACTACTTAGACTGGGCCTAGCTCCTGATACATCACAGAAGAACACAGCAGATGCGACGCAGAAGAAAGGAGATAAAAGTAGCCAAAGTCGCTGGGCAAAGATTCTCAATGTTGCTGAGAAGGTGAGTCGTTCTATTTTCTATACAAAACAATCTTCAAACTATGTATACACAGGTACACGAAATCGTTGTGTACGTATCAGCGAGTCCCAAGCGGCGAAAGGAATTCCATATAGTTATCAAATCGACTTGCCCGAAAGAAAAGGCTCACTTATTTGTGATTCAAAGTATGCGCATGCGATGGGGCTCCGCATATTTAGAGTCAAAGCGTGCAATTGAGCTGCGTCCTGTACGTTTTCCCTTCTTTTATTGTGTCTAATCGCTTGAACTTAATAAATTGACACTCACCTGCGCTGGGCAACAGGCTTTCACTCACTTTGTTGCTAATTTGGACTCAAACCGGTCCCGCAGCCTGACTCTTGAACGTGCTCGTGAGCTACAGGAGCGCTGGACGATTCAAAGCGAAGAGTGGGATCTGCTTAATATGCTCGTCGAAGTACTAAGCGTAAGTCATTTTAGTTACGATCTCTTTTGTATATACTAAGTACACATGCTCCGCAGCCATTTTATGCTGCCACAGAGGCGATGTCACGCAAAGACGTGGCTACACTCGCCGACGTGTTTCCAACTTTTGCTCTCTTGGAGCGAAAGCTTGATGAGAATATAACGACGCTTCGGCACAGACCTGATGGGCAGGGAAAAAATACTGCTCGAGCGCTTTTAGCAGGCCTTGAGGCTGGACTTACAAAGCTTAGGAAATACCAGACACTCGCTCACGAAAGCGATTTGTGCTTAATGGCCACTGGTCAGTCTGTCATATGTCTCTTATGTTTACATATCGCCACTGACGCTCTCCTCTCGCTCCGACAGTACTCAACCCGCGCCTTCGCTTGAAATACCTTGAGAGGTGGCCGGGTGTGCACGCACGTGCAAAAACGCTCTTCGAATACATATTCGAGAGCTACCGGGCTGGATCGAGTGATATTTCAGGGACGTTAGTAACTGCAAATAAATCCGCCTCGAAATCGCATCCGAAGCCCGCTACGAGTTGGAACCACGAGATCTATGCCGACGTACCATCCTTCGTACAGCATTTCGATCAAGAAATCTACGAGTACTTTGGCGGCAGTTATCCTTGCCCGCCGGAAATGGATACGTTGGGCTGGTGGAAGGTACGTGTCGGCATCTACATTATGTGCCACTTACTACTGAATCTCACTTGATGCAATATTTTTTAGGTGTTCAATCTTCACTTTCCAACCATTGCGAAAATGGCACGCGATTTTCTTTGCATCCCCGCTACGAGTGTATCTGTAGAACGGCTGTTTTCCCAGTGCAAACTTACAATGACCGACATACGATCGTCGATGTCATTCGAAACCGCCCGAAGGCGTATATGCTGTCAACACTGGATGAAGGCAGGGGTCGATATGGACGTTGTTCGTAAGGCACTCGATATCAAGTCGGAGAATTGAATAGTATTCGATTAGTAACGATTAGATACGAGTATAAATCAGTAGTTAATTAGTATCCAAATCCAGTGCTGTGCTCGCTTATCTGACTAAGATTAAATTACAAATTAGTATCCGATACGTATTGATTTCTATTTTGGACAGCCCTAGTTCGTACGTCATTCCTCGCAGCTGGATGTCCTCGAATCTGAGCGAGAGTAAAATTTTTGGATGATTTATGAGGCTCATGACGATAAGTACTAATCTTTTGTACCCGGATGTACTCGAATTGCACGTCGTCTTAACTTCCATATCCGGACTCGACACACGACAAGGAAACTGGTACTATTCCGTATTTGGAAACACTGCGCAAAATGCGCATTTATCGTCATCACACTTGAAATATACTAAATGCAATTAAAATAGATAATGACGATTACTGGTTTCATGACTATGCGCAGTAGCACATCGTTTCGTTCGCTTACGCAAGCATCGTTGCAGCCGTAACACATGGCCCAGCACATTCAGTTTGAACCCCACGTTCTTGTGGAGAGCCACGATGAGTAGCAACAAAATTTCCGCGCAAGGTGAGAACTACTCGAGATAGTTACTCGAAACACCGATGCGAGCTAACGATTTCGAGCCGAGGTGCCTCCTCGAGTATACAAGGACGTGGCTTATAGCACGATCTATCCAATCAAGACGCTTGCAGGTATACCGGTGACCCGATCGCTGCACCCCGAGACACAAGCGGGAAGAAAAGAGTTTCGCGAAACCTTCCACTCCAACTTTTGGAATCGTCCGGGCGCAGAATATGATAGCCTGACGAAGGACCAACTTGCTGGGAAAAAGGCTTTGGTGGTAGGTCGCTATCTATGTCCAATTCAAACAAGCGCAAAAGTGATAAATTCGCGTTACACAGATAGCGATTCAATATACCACTCTCTGGAATTGGCTTCCGGGGACGTTCGTGGACGCGCTCAAGGTTGTAAATATGCTTCGTGTGTGGAATTTTTGAACCTTCTCATCACGAACCAACGAATTTGTCCCTTTAGAAACGCAGTATGGTTACCGCCCTAAGTGCATTCGTGTTCTGGCGGATCAGTTCAACGTACACAACAGTGCAGACAAGCCACGATGGCCTAGCAGAGACGTTATTGTGAGTTTAGTGGACCAAGGGAGAAGATATGATGATTAGATCAACCATATTCGCCAGATGGAAGGTCTGAGGTGGTTAGGAGAAGACTGCCCTGACGACTCCGGATGCCAGAGGTTTCTCTATTGTGAGTCTTGTTGAAGAGAACTGATTCATTTCTGTGACTTACCGAACTTCAGTCTCCGGCCTCGGCCATCATTTGGGTTCAGGGAGTGTTGCGAACGGTAAAGTAGCTATGCACTCCAGATTCACGGCTCTCAACGATGGGTTTTAGGTATCATTCCGATAGACTACCGGAAATTGCCAGGGATTGACGGATCAGCCTCCTACATAGACCCTAAGACAGTGATATCTGGCCAGGTACGTATACTCGACGCCTTATACAAAGTACTAAGTCTGGTTTTAGGATCTAAATAACTGCCTCGTGGATAGCCTATGCGGAAAGAGGGTGAAGCTCACGGTAAGTCTGGTTGGTCCTGGTAGTCAATAGTGATGCTAATTGAAACGCCTAGGTCGTACTTGACGTACGTATACCACAGATAGATACTGCCGCTACATCTAACTGTATGACCCTCAATTAGTGCTATTTTGGTAAAGGCTATTGTCCTCCAGACTTTCAACCTGAACTCCTGGGTTTTACCCGTATTCGCGGCCGAAATCTCTTTCAATCACGTCTGGCGGGGCTTAGAGAAGCCGGAACTCGCATGGAGGACCTTCCGATCGTTGGAAACCTACTGAGTTGTTCTATACCTCCGCCACGGTTGCCCGCATTTTGATCTCTTGTGTGTTCATCCAGATTTACCCGTAAAAATGCAGTTGGGCAGCCCTGAGCCAATCTCCTCAGACACGATTGTTCCCAGTGACAAAGTGAACTTGGGAACAGTGGAAAGCAACTCAGGCAAGGAGGAATTTAAAGCTTTCTCCGAGTCCTGTCAAGTGGCGAGTTGCTTGTGTAGATATCAGGCGGAAAGGGCAATGACCTGGAATTTCAGATCTGCTGGATTACGCCCGAGTCAACAGCCGAAGTTTTTGAGGAAGGATGGTTCACTTCGGTGCGTTCCAGTGGTTTTTTTTATGTATGTCTTCTAAAATGGCCGAGGAACCAGGTATTTGTCGAAAGTCTCACTCAACCCGGGCGCTCTGGGATGTGCAAGTATGGAGAGCTTCATGGGCATCTACGGTGAGAAGATATATGAAAATTTCAGAACATTGGCTCAAGCATATATTCACAGTACTGCACTCGACAAGTTGAATGACTTGCACTCGCATGTCCGCGAAACGGAACAGACTGGAAAGAACGAAAAGGCACTACCTGGCTATTTCTACCTGAACGTAAGTCTTCTCACACAATATTTGCTGAAATAGCTTACTGTCAGCTCATATCAGCAATATGCTTCGCAAAATGTGGTAAGTATTCCCCATCATTTATGAGAGAGCTATGGTTGATAGGTGCATGCAGGTGGATGGTTTCGAAGACAAGTTAGTCGAACTGTGAAATGTACTATTCTACCTGTATTCTGTTTCGAGTTCTGAAAGTGTAACATATGTTGGCTTTGGGTTTGATTTATTTTCGCTGCCCGTGTCTGAGTCGTTCCATGGCAAGTCCCGAAACGGCGGTTATTATGGGGCTGGTTGTGGGCGGTCACGAGAGTCGAAAGTGGAGAGTAATACCTGCGTCACCGACTCGGGCATAATAGAAAATGCTTTTTGAGAAATAGTGATTACCAGCGGAAGAACGAAAATGAGGAACGAACGAAGCACACACACTGTGGCTGTACCTCCACAAGTCATGTGACATTCCCATGCACATGATTTTGCTCTTGTTCTCAGCGCCGTCTATGAAGTGGCGGGCGGGAAAAAGAGAGCCGAACGCAGCGAGGCGAGAGCACCGAGCCGGGTTGAGTGGAAGGTAAAGTGGAAGTCGAACCAACACGGGCTCGGTGTCACGTGATCAGGCTTCAACTGGCCGGTCGCCCTGGGCGCTTCCTCTGCAGGCCCAGACATGCCTGTGAGTCTCCGCAGGCTCTGACATGACCCAGGCCCACTCATTTTATTCGATCTTCAGATAAATTTATCTCGAAGAGTATCACATATTTTTGCGCCCGACTCTGTTTCCCTCTTCTCTTCTCTCCGAGTGGCTCGGCCATGTATCCTCTGGCTCATCAAACATTTACTTACAAAATCACTCAAGGTTTTTGGTTCTGTGCGAGCACTGGGCGTAGTAATCAAGAATAGATTGTTCAATTTCTGGAAATTTCATTGCAAGGTCCTGCAAAGTAGCCGTGCAGGCGTGTATTGGCACGTTCGCTAAGACGAATACAAATATAGAATGACACACACAATAAGCGAGATGAACGAGGCAGAAGGTCCAATATCAGGCAAAAATCCTCAAGGCGGATAGAAAACGTGGTCCGTGAGTCGTACGGCTGCATACATCAACACAGCAAGACTACATAAGTTGCCTATACGAAAATGTCTTAGGTGACAAAAATATCCATCGGTTGATCAATATCCTCCCGGCAATTTCTTCATTCTATCCGCCGCCATCTCCGCCATAACAAGGAATGATCCCATAGGGTTACCAGTAGCCACGCCGCAGTAGGTACCGGCGTCGACAACATATAGGTTTTCTGAGACAAGTGCCGAGAGGTTTAGATCATGAATTCGTAAATAACTTGAATTTGCTTACTAGTATTCCAGACCTTGGTGTTCGAGTCAAGGACCGAGTTAGAAGGGCTCGTACCCATCCTAGTCGACCCAACCCAGTGATTCGACCCACCAACAGTATTGGTCACGTGTGTTTCAGGGGATGTCGTACTGTTTGGTGTGATCAGTGTGAGGCCGGAAACCTGTTGGTATGTGGAGAGGTAATCTTTGAGGCCTTGGATAAGCACAGCTTTATCCTCTGCGTTGGTCAACGACGGGCTCTTCAAGATGACACCTTGCAAGGCCGAATTGATACCTAACCACATCAGATAGGTGAGCAGAATTATTCGTGGCAGCACAACGCAAGGTGAGCTCTTACCGATTCTCCCGACAGATTTCAGACCTGTCCCAACGTACATACTGCACGACCAAAGGTTCGAAATGTTCGCCGAAGATCCTGGCGGAAGAGTGCCGCCCGGTCGACAGGTACCTTGCACATATCGTTTCCCCCCATCAGCTCCCTGGTAAGCTCTCCAGAAGTTGGCGTGAGCAGACGGCGCGGTAAGCGGACCAGACCGTTTGGATATGTACAGTTGCGCGTCCGCCGGCCGAACTTGGTTGAATGTGTCATTCCAATTATCATATGAGTCGACGCTCGGGTGGGTAAATGTCACACTGATTCCTGGGTTGTCTGTGACGTTGATTCCGACGGGAAGATCGATGTAATCAGACGCTGGCGGCATGTACTTGGAAACGGTTGAATTTGCGGCCGCAAGATCGAGCATATCCTTCGGTCCGATTCCTACTTGCTCGATTAGCGCGCGTAAGATGTGTCAGAGGTGATGCACATACCCGACTGAAACAGTATTCTAGCGGTTCCAAAAACTCCACCAGACAAAATCACCCGGCCTTTCTGTGTGAGGGTATATACACCGTTGCTGCCAGCTGGGTTCCACAATAGTCGTGAATATATGCGCTCCGATATGCGAAGTGAACTCACCGCTAGTATTGTTTGTTTGTACGCCGGTGATTTGACCTCCTTTGCGTACAACAGCGATCACATTTGTGTATGTCACAAGCTTGAAGTTTGACCGAGACTTGGCTGTTTGTAGATACGTGTCCATAGGACCGGTACGCTTTCCGTCTTGTATCTATTATAAATCTAGTAAGCTGGAGTAACTCGTGGGCCGCTTGACTCACATAGTAGTTCGTATGGGTATATACATGGTCTTTGTTGTTGCGTTGATCATTGGCGACGATGGCTTTATATCCTTGCTTCTTTAGTATTGACCCCATAACATCGTATACTTCGTTCAAGTACCGCTTCCCGTCTTCCGAAGGGTTGTCCGTCGACGGCAGTCGAGCCCTAACCTTGTTCAGGTACGGCGAGACCGACTGCCAGCCATTCGGCCAGCCATTAGACGTGGAGTACTCGAAGTCGGTGGGGTACCAGTACAATCTGCAATTTGGGAAGCAAATCAATCCCTATCTTGGCATGCATGGCGCCAAGCTCACATTCCGTTGATTGCCGTTCCACCCCCCACGAGGCATCCGGCTCGGGTAGTAATGTCTGCATGATGTGTCAGTCGTGGAAATCCACAGGTTCGGCGCATCGGACTAACCATTGCACCACCAGTATTGGCCAGTGAAGGCATACATGCTTTGGTATATGGCAGGGATGTCGAAACGAGTAAGCTAGAATCATCCCAATTCGTTAGGTCCCTGGCTTAGCATCAAGCTTGGCGGATACACCCACGTGTGTTGCACTGGCCCACGGCGGCACGTCAGTTCCTCCGGTCGCGGCCGTACTCGGCCCACCGCTAAAAGGACAGTTAGCGCCAGATCTGTTATTTGGTATTGAACTGCTTACCGTTCAATCAGAAGCACCTTCTTGCCAGTTTCCGATAGACGGTCTGCCATCACAATCCCCGCTGGCCCAGAGCCTACTATGATGTAGTCGTAGGTCGTGGCATTGTTTGAGGTACCTTGCGAGGCGGAGAGCACTACGCTTATGATTTAGCAAGCCACGAGCGCACCCTACACACGTTGACGTGCTCACCAATTCCAGCTATGGGTAAAATGGAAAGCAAAAGACGACTAAGCATGGTTACAGTGCTTTCAGATTCAAAAGCAGGAGAAAGATGGGTAGTTGAAACGCCAAGCGTCGTGAAGTTATATACCCCTCGGAAGTGGAGGCAAGGGCCAACTTACAGGATTGGAGTGCTTAGCCTCTTGGCGTGCTCTCTCGGTGAACTAGTACCACCCGCGAACCATAAGTTAATCGAATTACAAGCATAGCCGGCCCTGTCAGTGTTGGTCAATGTGTACGCTTCGGGGATACCGGTTTGGGAGAGTCTATTCTGATGGTGACGATACTGGTGGTCGGCTTGTGATAACCTCGGCCGGCCGCCACACTGGTTTACCATAAGCTCTGCGGGAATTCTGCCCATCAATATGTCAACGCTTTATGGACGAATACACATGAGACGACTTTCTCACAATTGCCGACTCCAAGGTAAAAAAAAATGTCAGAGCTACGACTTCGAGAAAGGTAGGTTGTCTTGACCTGTCTCACAGCAGTATAGTCCAGTTACTCAGAGTTGATCGAACACTGCGAGCGCTGATGTTCGGCTCCCCGCATGGAACATGGCGGTACAGGTGCTTCTTGTGGATCCCGGCATTCCATGGCACTCCCCGTGATCGTAGAAGCAACAAGATAGGGGAGGTACAACCTCAGTTAACGTCCTGTCAAATAAGCCAGCTCGTGGAGCCCGGAGGATCCCGAGGTTGAGGCGGGGTGGTGTTTTGCAAATCCAACGCCACGGCGCGTTAATCATAGAACTACAACATACTGTGTTAATATAATAGTGAAATCCACGTAACTCGAGTTCGGCTACTGTCTATTTAAAGTTCCGGAGCATACCGTCATACTCGGTCTTGGTTCGGTCTCCCTCAGCGAGAACTCAACTGTGGAGATGTCGGCATCGCCATGCTAAATCATTCAATCGGCTGTCGTGGGATACACGGAGTTCGAATGTATGTGGCCGACTCAATGTTGAATACTGGTTCCAAGTACACTCCGCGGCAGCTACCAACGCGGGCAAAATTCCGTCTTGATCTCTGAACGAATAATTTGGCTCTAGGGCAAAACACCCTTGCGTCGACAATCACAGAGGTTGTAGCTTTAGTCACTGAGCTTGGATGCTAGAGGATGTTTGGATGGCGGGAGATGGTCTTTGGTACGAGAGTCTAGTTCTCCTATGAACGAGTAGCTCAGCGCCTTCTATGTCGAGTTGTTCGGTCTCTGAGTAACCGAAGACCGCGGGAGTCGTATATTGCATCACGGGAAGTTCCATCTTATTACAGGGGGTGTTTGGAATGTGTGTGGTGGTCTTCAGATTTAGAGAGAGAAGGTGTTTACTTACGTAAGCCCCCCTGTTCGGGAGCAGCAACATTCTCAGGAGTGGTGACGCGAAGAGATGAATGAGAACATAAACATAAACTAGTTCAGCCCGCATTACGCCACATGTTCTCTTTCCTCTCGACATACTCCAATTTCGCTGCCCCCCTTTGCTTGCTTGCTTCTCATCGGCTCATCTCTCCCTTCAAGCCGATCTTTTCTCCTAGCCCAGCAAAAATTTGTTTGGCTAATATCTCGTGGCCCCATGTCCTCCAACGCCAAATCTACCCTCAGGACCTTCTTCTTCACGATACCAGTCAACTCACTAGACATACACAGCCAGAAGAGGGGTCTTTTGTCTAAGCAACTAAATTACGCGCTTTCGTATTATTCTCTGTAAGAGAGGGGAGGCAAGTGCATATTTCAGGAGGATGTCTGGGATCTCGAAGAAGAGGTCGACACAGAATTTATCACCAAGGGATTGACGTTGAGCTTTCAAGCACCCCGCGAGGAAGATGCTATATAATTATGCGAATGGTCTAAATTGTGGGTTATATCTAGCTCGTGGCAAATTCCAATGGCGAGGAAGAGCGGAGGGTTTGATCGCAGCGGCTTGGAAGACGGCATTAACAGCCTCGGAATTCACAGGTTTCGGTAGCTCAAGAAGAATATTTCATACCTCGTACAATATCTTCATATTCTCTCCAAACAGTTCAACGCGTGCACCGGAAGGACGAGCGAGAGCTAGATGAGGGCCCGCGCAATGCAACCCGGGTGCACGTTTCGACATGTAGCTACCACCAATTGGGAGCATTCTATGGTACCGGTGCTCGTATATATTAGTCGAGGAAAGCTTCGAACCAGGGAGTTAGCGGCTGTGATAGGAATGAGAAAAAAGTTAAGGCATACCCCGACGATACCAGACGGGACAGCTGATCCTCGGAGTTTCGACGGGCCATTCCAACTGATACAGACGGAGAACGAGGTGCGGAATGAGCATTTGGAGCAAGGATATTTGTATGTGTCGATGTAGATCCGGGATTTTGTGTAACCCTGATGGTGCTCGAATCAAGTTACCGGGCTAATCGTGGCTGTGCTGAGTAAGTCACGTGGCATGACCTGAGGCTCAGCATGGGCACGCCTAGGCACGCCTGGGCATGCCTGTGGCTTTTGATGGGCCTGGCAAATGTGGCTAACTGCCCGAGACCAACTGTGGCTGCGCGCCACCGGCACCTGGTGAGTTTGGGGACTAATGATGTAACGTATTCTACAATGTTATCTATTCTCTAAACCTACCAGCAAGAGCTGCCTAACGCCGTTGTATCAACAGACAGGAGTAATGGTGTTTAGTACCATGACCCTACTACGATCCTGGCCTCGAAGGTGAGTTCGCTCATCGACTGCTACAAATGATTAACAGCAAGTCAGCCACCCGGTCATGTATGCGCTCCATTACTGGATGAAGTTGAGCGATTAAAGCCGTAAGGAGGGCCTTCCCAGTAGCCGACTTGACGTATATACCTAGCGCTGTGGGGACATTAAGTGTAAACGTTGTATAAAGTCGTGAAGTCCCTTTTCGTTCACCCACCCAATACTTGAGAAATCCACCTTGTTGAATAATCTCTTCTGAGACTGGCGGTGAGCCAAAATAGGCTCCGGTCATACTGCTACGTGAATGCGATACGTCGGATGCTATTTCGTCGTTCGATAACCAGCCATCGAACAGACTCTTGGTTGTATAAAAAATTAGCATACACGCGTCGTAGAACTCAGAAACAAGCAACACGCACTGTGAAATCCGACATTCAACAGTCGGTCCAGAGGTTTAAGTATACTCTGGGAGCAGTCTGATGAATCGGAGGGACTTAGGTCCGCAAAAGCAGTTTCGTAAGACGTTTACAGGCCTATGCACAATGCTGATTGTGTGTGACTGAACTCGCAACTTAGGGTTTTAAAGTTGACATGACCCAGAGCACGCGCTTGCCGTTTCATCGTAGAATTCAAACAGGATCAATACGCATGGTTTATTAGTCGATGGATTGTTCAAATCTTGTCGCTGGCTCCCTAGATATGTTCAGATTTGGTATATGGTACGAGCTTTCGATGATCTTACACTTCCATGCTCCTACGCCCTCATGCCTATCTAGCTGAATGGAGTCGTAGTAGCAGGTGTTGAAGTCGTGGCTGAGGTCGGCAAAACGGAGATCAACAACTTTGCCCGAATCCGGGCTGCGAAGGCCAGAGATAAGCGTGGGGCTTGATGTGAAGTTCTGTAAGAGCATGTCTCAGGGGTTACATTTCTGATCTCGCGTCGTAGACTCACAAGTGCACTTTTAACTTAATGAGATACCCCTGTATCATCCACAGAGGGAAGCCGCATGGAAAGCTAGGCGCTTGACGACTCTCGCAAGCGCCGGCCGACTCATCAAATAGAACCTGACGTATGCTTAAATAAGGTGCACAGCGAATGATGAAACTTCCCTTGTTTTCTAAGTAAGCATTCTTGTGAGCCCTTGACAACTTTCTAACTTGTTATACCGATTCGTCGGGAGGGCCTATCACGCCTCCTATTGCACCGACTTGAAACAGTTGTGGACTTGATGTGCCTCGTGGAGGGTGATCCTGCCCTATGTTGCGCGTTCGTTCGCCTTGTATAACTATCGGCACTTGGGTGAAAGCAAGTATTTCTCACTTCTTTTAGGATTGATCAATCGCAATGGATGGAGCCAGAGCGCATCATCAGGATAGCGGTAGGCGCTGTGCTACTTTCACAATATTGTGGTACTAATCTATTCTAATCAAAACCGAACCAGGTGACGAGACACAAACTCGGGGAAGACGTCAAGATGCAGTCTCCGCAGCGGCAACGAAGTTTTCCGCGACATATGCACCGGCTCAGTCTGCTCCCACACAGATTGTAGCTCCAACTCCCAACCTACAACTTCCGCCCCCAGACCTAGACTCTAGATCACAAACTCGTACGAACCAAGGTCCAATTCGAACTTTACAAGCTCTACAGCTTTCCGAATTTGCGGAAAAGCGGAGGAGATTTTGTAGACGTTTTGTTAACAATAACTGGAATCATCCGGACGAAGCAAACCAATTGGACGATGAACTTACAAAACAGAGGGCTGTGGTGGTATGCTAGTGGTTGTGTTACGTTGAGCTCATACTCAATGCGCTAATTTTCCCTCATGTAGGTAGCAATCCACTATGGTCGCCCCGACCCCTTGCCTGCAACATATGTTGACGCTTGTAGCATCGTGGATATGCTTGGTTTGTGCTTCCGCCTGTGACATATCTCTGGCTACTGAGGCTCATCTCCGCGTTTTTAGAAGGCCAATTCTGCTACCCGCCTAAATGTATTCGAGTTTTGGCTGATTTAGTTGATCCAGACCACAACAAGGACTCACGGTGGCCGAACAAAGAAAATATTGTGAGTGTACCACATAGTGAACTTATCGCGCTTATCATCGTACTTGAAACCTAGATAAACAGCATAAAGTGGTTGAATGAGAAATCGCAGGAGGGCTCCAGGAGATTTTTGTTTTGTGAGTTTCAGCCGTGTTAGATTAATTAATAGGCATCATGCTAAGTTGTGATTCCAGTTGCCGGCCACGGTTATACAGTACCATTTAAAATTGGAGATTGCGACTTCACTTCAGAAGGTATGATAATTATTTACTGTGTTTGGATTAGTTTGCTCAATAGTTCGAGATAGGAATCTTACCAAGGGACTATTTAACAATCGTACCATTTGAAGAAAGTGAAGATCCCGATCCAAAAGCAGAAATCGTTGATAGGAAAACAGTCCTACTGAACTGCGTGCGTGATTTTCCACCCTGAAGGCCTAATTCTCAACTCGATTTTTCAGGAGTTGAACCGATGTCTTGTCCGCGGCCTGGCTGATGGTGTCAAGCTTACTGTGAGCTATACGAACCGGTTGTTATGTGAAGCAACATCCAGCTGACATTAATAATATAATGAAGGTTATGTTTGATGTGCGTCAGGACCATGGTCATACTTGTATGCTATAATACTGAATCCCATGACCCCTCGGTAGTGTTGTCATAGCGGAGGCCTGTCAGGTAAGACTATCCGTCAGCATGAGCGATTCCGTTCTCGGATTTGACTGTGACCAGTCTCGACTCCAAAATTCGAGGATATGAGTCATTTGCGAAGCCGGCACCTGTTTGCTCGCCAACCTTTCCAGATGGCGGATCGAGATACCACCAACGAACTTTATGTCCCCCCAGGAAACCTACTAGGTAAGACCAAGCATTTGAAGCTTTCCCTGAGTCAAGACTTATCCCCTTCCAGATCTTCCCGTCAAGGTCGAACTAGAGAATTGCGACTTAATCAAATCGTTGGCAAGGTCAGACAATGAGCAAATTCTGCCGGATATCAGTGGTGATCCAAATCAAGACTTCGAAGCGTTTCCTGAGAACTGTCAAGTGGTAGGCGTGTCAATGGAATATTAGTAGTTACCGGTGCAATCCCACTCAACTATCCTTTAGGTCTCATGGTGCGCATGCGAAGGCACTCAATTAGCACACGAAGACAGTCAAGGAGGTCGGTTCACTAGGGTGGGTTCTTCTTCTCATCGTCATTGTATACATTGCTTACTAGGAACCCGAAACCAGGCTTTCATAAAAGGCATCAAGCAGCCTGGTTCTAGTGAGATAAGTACATATAGGCTTCTCAACAAATATATATGGTGAGTCGCGCTCTGCTGCCTTGTCTCAAATAGCTTATGGTCGGAAACCTGGAGGTCCGAATTTGATAGGTACAATCAAAGAGTTGACGAAACAACTTCCTCAGAGACGGCTGGTGGTACGGACCCAAACGAGGGACCTACTGCGGTTAGAGCAAGTGTCAACAAAAGCCCTGAATGCGCGCAGCAATCTAAGTACCAGTATCCGAAGGTGAGATCTAAATCAACAACAAAATGGCAGCCGTTGATCGCTTTTCAAACTAAGTTATATGTTTCCGCGAGCATTGTAAGTAAGCGCGCATTAATCAGTGTTTGTATGCGTCTAACTGGCTTGTTTAGGCTCCCGATTTTGCAGACAAGATAGTCGATATATGAGCAAACGCAGCTGGGTTACAACTGATTCATTGTTGATTGAAAGCCGGTGATTTAAGGACAACTTATTTATTAATGACTCTGTATACGTTTTTTGTCTTGTTCGTACAAAGTTTTATTAACTGATGTATATATGCGCCGATATCGTATATATGCACGGTTGAGAAAGGCTTGGAGATTTACATATAAATCCCGGAGGTTGTGAAATGTACACTGTTTAGCATTCAACGACTTCCTGCATTTCTTAGAAGATATTGTATGCTCTCGTTAGTGGCAATGTCTCAGCCGGAGCCACATCCGCCAGAACACCATCGGCGTGGACTGCATAAGTTTCCGGATCGACTTTCATCTTGGGCGTCGAGTCATTCCACTTCATATCCTTCTTTTTGACGCTTCGACAGCCCTTTACGGCTTCAGGATGTTTCAAAAGGCCGTATGATTGGATGACACCTGTGAGCGTATTAACGACGTTAGAGGTGTACCGCAGTTCATTGATAAACTATACTCACCGGAATCGATCGAAATTCGAGAAACAAACGAGACCGAGTTAAGGGCCGCCGAGCCTGGATAGGCACCCCACATAGGGCGAGAGTAGACTGGCTGAACAGTTGGTATCGAGGCATTCGCATCTCCCATCTATTTCCGTCTCAATAATCCCAATCGCCGAGAAGTCAATGCCGAATTACTCACTTGTGCCCACGCAATCACACCCGATTTGAGCACCATCTCTGGTTTTGCTCCAAAGTTCTCCGGGCGCCATAGCACTAGATCCGCTAGAGTGCCTATAGCGACATGCCCAACCAAGTGGCTGATTCCATGGGTAATTGCTCTGTCAAAACCTTCTTGTCAGCAATCTCCAATTCACGCTTGAGAGCAAAAGGGGGCTTACGGATTTACAGTATATTTGCTCACATAACGCTTGACACGGATATTATCCCTACCGTCCTCATCTCCCTCATTCGCAAGTGGCCCACGCATTTCACGCATCTTCGCAGCAGTGCGCCACGTCCGCGAGACAACTTCACCCACGCGACCCATCGCCTGAGAGTCGGACGAGATCATCGAGATAGCGCCAGTGTCATGTAAAACATCTTCAGCGGCGACTGTCTCGGCCCGAATGCGGGATTCGGCAAAGGCGAGATCTTCAGGGATATTTTTATCAAGATGATGGCAGACCATGAGCATCTGTCGAAGACGTTCATGAGCAGAGAAGGATGACGAGCATCAAGACGTACGTCTAGATGTTCATCAAGCGTGTTGCGCGTGAACGGCCGGGTTGGGTTGGTCGAAGATGGAAGCACGTTTTGTTGCTCGCATACAACGATGATGTCCGGGGCATGGCCTCCACCGGCACCCTCCGTATGATAGGTATGGATCGTACGCCCTCCAAAGGCAGCAATAGTACCTATCGCCCACATAAATTGAATACCAAGATATGTTGGTTCAAGCACTCACTCTCGACGAACCCACTCTCATTGAGCGTATCAGTATGAATATTAACCTGTCCAGGATAAGTCACCGGGCTAACCCTTGCCCAAAATTATAGTTACCTGAACATCATACTTGTCGCCTACATCCAAACAGTTCTTGATAGCGGCAGGCGTCGAACCCCAATCCTCATGTAACTTGAGGCCGCCAGCACCGGCTTTGATGACATCTTCCAACGCCTCCGGCATTGCATCGTTTCCTTTCCCTGTGAATAAGAAGTTGATTGGGATTGAGTCCGTCGCAGCGAGCATGTGGCGCATGTAAAACGGAGAAGGTGTGCACGTAGTTGCGTTCGTACCGGCCGACGGGCCAGTCCCACCTCCAATGAGGGTTGTAGTACCCGATGCTATAGCCTAACACGCACAACAGTTAGATTTAAACAGAAGATGAGATAGATCGTACCTCTTGCCACTGTTGTGGACAAATATAGTGCACGTGCGCGTCGACCGCCCCCGCCGTTACAATCAGCTTTTCTCCGGCAATCACTTCGGTACTTGCGCCAACCACTAAATCTGGATGTACGCCTTCCATCACATCCGGATTTCCAGCCTTTCCGAGCCCAACGATTTTTCCCTCGCGAACACCAATATCTGCCTTCATTATAGTATAAATACGAGGCAAAGGTTTGAAGGCTGGGAGTCAACTCACTTTGTAGATCCCAGACCAATCGACGACAAGTGCGTTGGTGATGAGAAGGTCGAGAGCCTTGGTATGCGAGCGGTTGGTTGATTGACCCATTCCCTCACGGAGCACTTTGCCTAGAAAATTTCATCAGCGATAGAATTAGAGTATTGATGACCTGACTCTTACCACCACCGAACTTGCATTCGTCTCCATAAACGGTCTGTCCGAAGTAGCAATGAGAATAGGTCCAGTATCTCATTCATGAGCTCACATAATCCTTCTCGATTTCAATCCATAAACCTGTATCACCCAACCGTACACGATCACCAGTGGTGGGACCAAACATTCCAGCGTACGCCTCACGCGTCATCGTTTTCGGATCAACGACGGTGAGCGCATCTGGCTCGGGCGTGTGTGCAAACCCGCGTTGTAGGAGCTCGGTAATAACTGAATCGACACGGAGCAATTGTGCTTTTCCTAGATAAGATACAAACAAGTCTAAACGAAGGACGTATGGTTCAAATCAAGGTTGAGTGTACATACCAGTAGCAAGACCATTGCCACCCGTAATAATCTGAGCACCGCCAATACTCACGAGATTCACGCTTTTTGTATCACCGGGTTCAAATCGTACGGCGGTCCCAGCCGGGATATCCAAGCGTTTTCCATAAGCTTTGGCTCGGTCGAAATTAAGAGCAGGGTTTGTTTCGATAAAATGATAATGAGAGCCAACCTGCTCGCAAGAATGAACTGGTGAATCTAGAAATTCAAAGGGGTTATATGTACCTGGATCGGGCGATCGCCCCCGTTCGTGACGCGCAACCGGATGCGTTCGCGACCGGCGTTAAGCACTATTGGTTCGCGGCGCACAACGACCGCTCCAGGAGCGGCGTCACTAGAATACAAAGATGAATCTTCCAATTCAAATAGATCCTCGGCAGGAACAGGCAAGAAAGAACCGTAGAGCGCGATAGAGAGGTCACCAGAATCCGAGCAGATGGGATTGTGGACTGTCACGAGGAAGACGCTAAAGTATCTAGTCAATCACCAAAGAGATAATTGGACGAAGGCTATCACTTACCCGTCTAAGAATGTTCCTTCTACCTGAATTTCATACAGTAAATTGGGCACACTGGGCAAGACGTGTCGACGACCGAGCATCCGCTTGCCGAGCTGCATCAAGTCCGCTACGCTATGTTTTCCATCGCGAATATGCTCATGTAGCTGAGATGCTATCAATGCGGTCGCCTCGGTCAAGTTTAATTTGACTCCACGAGCGAGTCGCTTTTGGGCAAGAGCGCCAAGTTGGTGGAGAAGCAACTTATCGTGCTCACGAGGAGGCAACCTGGAGTGTAAAATACATAAGAATGTAGTCGATAAAAAAACTGAATAGACATACCTCATGGTGGTGGTTGGGAGGCTGGGCGATAAGCATATCGTTCGGCCGTCTTCCTATCCAAGTGATGATCGTCTTCCAGTGATTGAGCTCATTTGTTGTGGATCAGCTGACCAGTAAGCGCCGAGCGGTTGAGATGGTCGCACTGATTTCAAATTTAGTGTAGATATCGCTCACGGTCGTCCATCAGCTCGTTGGTCACGTTATAAATCTCAACCTCGCCTTTTATAGCCTCTGGTACTGAGATATTCAGGGCACTTAAGGCTTGGCTGACTTCCGACATTGAAGGTGCCGCAGCTGCTATGGCCTGTGCTGCCCTTGAGAGCGAGTCTGCAGCAGAGGCTAGGCTGAACGCCACATCAGGCAACTTCGAAGGGGCTGAAGCAGAAGCATGGTCGATATTGGGAGCCGAAGTCGAGCTCCGCATGCTGCTGTACTGAATAAGACATCGTTATCGGAGTGGCTATGGTAGGCTTGATGAGTGTATGAAAGTGAGTGACAGAATTCCTTATCGTCTGAGGCTCCAGCGTTTCCCTAAACATCGACCATCAATATCGGCTTTTAGATGTCAATTATTATGGAGCATGAGGATGACACAAAAGAGGATATATGGGCGTGACTGTATTGGCCATGTTTAATCGAGCTGTGCCACTCGGAGTTCTCTCATGGTGGCTAAATGCGTGACTATAAAGCAATTTAGAGCAGATTCTGGTTCTTTAAACTGGGTTAACCTCGGGTTTTGAACCAGCCATAAAACCAATTTAATGAGTCTTCATTTTGAAGTAGATTATTTAATAAAGAGACATCCGTATAGGTTGAAGGTTCGTGACATCTAGTTCAAGAGTCCCATTTGTTGAGCGCCCTGGAGCTTGAAAGTCTTGATCGCTCCAGGAGTAAGCTTTGGACGCCCTGCGACCGGCGGGTACTGTTTACTACAATCTTCGCCCGTGCCGCGAAGAAGCACCCTTGCGGCGTATCGGTTCGCCGCGTGGGCAATCGCCTCTGGCGTCAACCCAGTGGGTCTGCCGCGACCCACACTAAGGTAGCCAACAAACGCCTGGCAATAAACGTTTTAGTCATTGGACACCTGAAAGTGAAGGATTGCCAGCGGCCCGAGCTTACATAGTACAAAGATTGTGCTATAGACGAGAATTCTGTTCTCCGAATTTGTTCCATTGCCTTTTGCCGAGCTACATGTAGTAGACCACCGTTGCCGCGATCGTTAATATGGCCGCTTGCCGGATGTTTCTTGATGTTGAACTTAGATAAATTGCTTTGAACGGTGGGCCGTGCATATTCCTCTGGACTCAGTAGCACGTATGACTGAGTAGCGCCGTTAGCACCTCGATTAACGTCTGATTATTGCTAATTTAGGTGGCAGGTTTCGCTGATCGTAAGTTTTAGACTCACAGCTTTCGAAGTTTTCGGGGTATCCCCAGCAGATGCAGGAGTTGATAGCAGAGCTCGGCAACGGAGCGGCCTCCAATGCTTGATACGATTGCAGAAGCATAAGCTGGGTCTTCGCGTCGAGTAAGCGAGTTTGAGCTTGTTGCGCTTCATGCATCGCATTTGGGCGGGTTATTGCGAGATTTGAAAAAAGCTCGAACTAGGATACCGGGATTGTTGTGATTAAATCATAGTTACGCCATACAGTTTGAAGGACTTACGGTCTTCTGCAGGGAAGGCAAGGACTCAGGACTCGGAACGCAACAAACAGTCTTTTGATGCTGCAGTCCTAAGTACGATATGAAAGGAATGATGTCAAATTCCTCGTCAAGGACCACGTAGTAGTGCCCAGGAGACGCAAAATTGTTTGTAAGCGGCTTCGGGGTAGAAAAGTACGTGCTATCCAGGAGTCACTTGAGCCCAAAACAGCCATAAAGTACTGAATAACTCACTCGTCGACTTTTCCGCCTCGTGGAGCAGATGATGACGTGGAAGGAGGTGATACGGCGGATACAATACTGGACAAAATATGATGAGAAGTTGCTCTTTGGTTCGTGGGAGCAGACTGCCACTTACGGGTGGGGTGGAGCTGAGCTGTATGCGCCGATACCGACTGAGTTACAAGGTCTTTCGTGACTATCTGAGAGCAAGCAGAACTCACCAAGGCTCTTTAACCTCCAGTTTAGGCTCGGGTGTTGCTGGAGATTGCGCTGGGATCGGCTGAAGTGAATCTATTGCTCGAACGAGCCATTCAGGTATCGACAGTTGTCGCCCATACGTCGGAGGATACAATTTGCTCCCATCACTCGCAGGGCCGCGTAGTAGTGTTTTAGCAGCATATCCTCGGGCGTAATTCAGAAGATCGATCACAGTCCAATCCCCTCGTCGGGTTGAGCCAATTCCGTAGTAATCAAGCCAGCTCTGTGTAGCAATTTTTTAGTAGCGCACGGACAACAGCAAAGGTATAGTCACATACATGATAGAGGGCTTCCATAGTTTCCGCATCCATGTCGGTCAGCACCTGGGTGGTAATCTTTCGGACGTCGTGAATAGGAGATCTTGGTCCGAAGAAACTACCCAAAACAGAGTCTGGATACTTGACTACACCATAGTCCGAGGCCTGAGAGTCTTTGAGAGGCTTGAGGTGATCGCCAGACGGAAGAAGTAGACAAGATCGAGTAAGGAGTTTCATGAGTGTAACCAATTTGACGTCTACAATACGTGTATTACTCTAGTTAATGCGCGAAAAAACGTTTTAAGATAGGCTCACAACTATGGCGAGTTTCCGGCCAACCCCAGTGTATAACGCAGTCCGCCGATGCCGTTTCGAGGAGTATAAGCGGTATGCACTGAAACGCGAGCAGCAGGATCGCTGGGGACGGAGCCGCCGCGAGTTTCTTCAATGATTCCTCGATCTGAGCCGGTGTAGTGCCTCCCCAGTGCATGATTACATCAAGTTTCGTGATGGAAATTAGCTACCGGGGAATATGAGTTAAAAGAACGGGTGAGCTTCTGGATAACGTCACTGACTATCTTCTTGTATGCGCCGAGCGATTCTGGACTCGGAACCAAGCAGATCGTCTTCTTGCTTGCGAGGGCCATGCATGATATGATTGGGATTGCGTCGAAATCCTCTTCTAATTGAATATAGTTCCTGCCGCATGGGAGCTTGGGGTACATAGCAATAGTTTCTTGCACGCTCAATGGCTTTCTGTATTAGCGAAGGGTCTACGTAAACTTACATGACTCAAAAGGGGCTCAATGATTGAACTTACGTCGGAGAGAAAGTTGGAGTAGCTGGAGTACGCGGATTTGATACGAGACTGAGACTGCGAGTGTGGCTGAGAGGTTTTTCGCTGGAAGCTTTCGGTGCAACAGTCTCCACGTTCTTGATGGGCGGTTTCATGTCTGAATTACTCGGGTCGGAGATTGGACTTATAATCACGTTTAATCCACGCTTATTCTTAAAGAGAGCAGCATACTCACGAGAAGAGCTTTAGATTGGTTGGATTGGACGATAAGTTCGCCCCTGGAATGTCAGCAAACTTGACCCCCTCGTCCTTGGTACTGGTGGTCGAGGCACCTGGATTGTCCCTGATTCAAGAAATTAATAAAAAGTATTGTATAGAAGATAGAAAACCCTCACGTCACGCTTTTTGAGTCTTGGTCTGAGGATAGTAGTTTAGAGGGGCTATCATGGGGTATAAGTAACATAGGAAAGAGATTCTGACAACTGACTTACGACTCTGGCTGTCGTGGCGGTGGGTAAGGGCTCAGCCGGATCTGCGATATATCCATTGGCCCACAGGAGCAAGGTGCCGTTGCCCCAAGATCGTAGCATATAGCGACAGGATTATCAGGCGCCACTTTAGGTGTAACGTTAAAATCGTCGTCGTCATCATCGTCTACAATACTTTCAGCCGCCATCTCTGATTCAGTAATGAAGTGGTGCCTACAAGATATATCGTCTCCGCTATAAGCCTCGCTGGAGCACGCCTCTGAATCTAATTCGGCCGAACCATCATCTGACTTGTAATCAGCCAACCCATTCACCAACGCAATATCGTCGGCGGTTTCTTTGTCTTCGACTTTATTGATTTGCGTGAGACTTGCCAGGGTACCAGGCGCCCGGCGTTCATGCGACATTGCTTCTGCGGCAGCGGCCATCGCCAAAGCGGCTTTGGAAAGTGAGTCGGCGGCGGTGGCTAAGCTGGTCAGTGCATCATGAAAGCCAGGCGGAGGTTTGGCAGAACGGGCAAATTTAGGAGCAGTTCGTTTGGGGATACGCATGGTGTTCCGGTTACAACCGCGCTTTCCTAGTGAACCAGCAGTGGTGGGATAGTCGAGGGCAAGATGGCAGTCTCAAAGCGCTTTTAAGCTTGCGACTAGTATTACGTAAGGGTAGCCACCCATCACAACCCTGAAGCAGCATAGCCAAGGAGACAAAGGATGGCGAAAGTCTGCAGAGAACGGGCCTTCGAATCCCTACCAACAAGCCATTAAGAATTACTCAATAAGGGAAGAGAACAAACACGACGGTGGCAAAATGGGAATCGCAAAAGGCTCAATTCTAGAAACCAAGCGATAAAAACAACCAAATCGGGAATGAGGCTCACAGCCTTTGAAGGGGAGAGTAGAATGAGACATTTGTAGAATTTCGATCCGTGTTCCACAGGGCTGCGTACAGGCGGCTATAGATACCTCCTTAAAGGCACGGAAAAGCCTCAACGGGTGGCACCATCCGGAACACGAGTTCCACGCGATCCTTCATGAATCCCAATAGCCTCTCGAACCTAACCGAAGCCAAAATGAAGAAGGGTGGGCAAAAGTCTATGACATGACGCACCCATGGAAGTCTAAAGAACTCGCTCCTTCGCAGATCTTCGTCCCCTAGTCCAACCTGTGGTTTCGCGTTTCCAGTTCCAGCCATTCCGCCTTGACCTATTACAATTAGATACGCTAAGTTAAAGTCGGGAGGTGACAGAATCAGAGCCATACCGAGAATTGTGTCCAAGTCCCGAGCCTGACTCTCGATCCACCGATGAATGAACCGTTGAGGGTTGGCCGCATACGATTTACAGAACTCGCGCTTGAGTGAAAGAGACGTAATTTGAGCGATAGTCTGAGAGATCTGATGGGGTAATGATAAACATTCAACAAATAAGCAGTTTGTTAGCTAGCCTTCCAGCCGCCTAAAACCCACCTTGTCCTCCATTGTCTGAATCTCCGCCACGTCACTTCCGGTGATGGCCATGAAAGCTTCCTGCATCTTGGCTTTAAGTGCGACGTCGTCTACATCAATCGGAATATCAAATGCTTTTGGTGGAGGGTTGGGCGTATTCGCGTCGAGCCTGAGCAGTAGATATGAGAATACTGTGGAACATAAAATAATAAAACGGCTTACTTAAGATCATAGTGTAGGATAATTGGTTCCGCCTGAACCAGGTGGTGATTGACCATGTCGGGGATGCGATGGAAGTCAAACATTTCTGCGCCAAATAGCTAGCCAAACGCAATCAGTACTGGCAAGCGTAGCAACGGAGAGTAAAAGTACCATCTTGAGGCCATCGTCCGCCCGGACTTTCCGCCGGTCTGCTTTGTCGAATAGTCCATGAGAACGAACATACGCCCATACCGCAGCCACCGCGTCGGGCCGAGTGGCAACAGAGACATCGAGTAGCGCCGCGAGGGCCGGAGAAAGTTTGAACCTGACTAATTGGGGATCTTGAGGGGCGGGGTGAAGGAAAATACGGACGCGCGTAACAGGTTGGTCGCCACGACGTGTAATGTTGAATCCTACGATGAGGGAATCTAGTTAGTAATCGAAGGAAATTAAGATGTAGTTTACAAATACGAACCGTTGACAGCCTGCTCTTGTGGGTTGTTGTGCCACTATCAATTCACCAACAATTAGATCCAAGTCATTTCAACGAGTAAACCGAACATACCTCCACATGATTTGGTTCTGGATACAGTGCAGGATCTCGCTCCATTTCCACCCGCATTCCCTTCAACAAAGAAGAAAACTTTGGTGAAGGCTGGTTGTTGGTCGGTTCCCCTTCCGGGTTAGAGGACTCGATAGGCAAGAGACGACCTTGAATCCTCAACGTCCAGCTTGGTACACCCTCTCCCGTCTCAAAATTTGGCGGAGCAGATGCTTCGTTGTTTTGCCAGACTTGGCTAGACGCCGTATGAGAAATAAAGACGCGCAACGTTCGGCGAGTCTATGTGCACCATATGCTGTTAATACACGTTCTGTTTTTCCGAGGAAAGTCAAGCGACTTACCCTAATCACTTTTTGAATTCCATCTTGAAGTTCAATTCTCTTTCGCTGGGTAATCCAGTCGAGTTTTCGCTCCCTCTCAACCAGTTGTTCATAGAGATCCGCGTCGGGACGTCCACTTTCACGGAATTCGCGAATAACAGCCTCGGGGAGTACGCGAGTTGCGAGCTTTCGCCGTTTTTTGACAATCTCAGGAGGGGGTAGGAATGTGTTTGGGGTAGGAGCCGGAGGAAGATATGCGGCAGTAGACATGGCAGGATACAAAACCACGTGAGGATAAGTCATCATGGCACGTGACGCAGTAGCTTCCTGCTGCACGTGACACCCACAGCACCAAGGCTCGAACTTATTTTTGGAGATCAAATTCACTCAGCGGAGGGAGTGCTTGCGAGCCTGAGCCGCCGGCGGAGTACCATACACGTTTTGTTTGCGTTTCAAAGCCAACCACCTACCTGGTGGTCTGTAATAATATTGGCCCAGGCCGTATTGGCGAAGGCTATTTATCGAGCTTATCTTCGCCCAAATTCGACCAGTATCAGGGCAGTCTAGAGTCATGGGACGGGCCGTATTTTGCACGTGCATCAAACCTCTAGATTCTGCTTGGGTATTCTCAGAACCTTTGTAAGATGTGGGATGTGACACCGCAAGAATAGCCTCAGCGCTTTGGGGCAGTCATTCACTGGTCGAACGGGGTATATACACCCACCGACAAAAGAATTGACTCACCAATTTCTTAGTGCTGGGTCGCGTGTATGCGATTGTTTCTGCTGAGATAGTGTACAATGTGAGTGTACTAGCATATCTCTGACTATACAAGAAGAGCTCGTAGTAATACTCCAGGGCAGAGCGGTGATACAAGAGGGGGATCCGAAGGGGGTGTGAGGTGCCAAAATACACTACATTGGCGAGCCTTTCGGATGAGAAAATAAGCGTGCGAGAGCGTAGGGCTGCTCGTTTTGAGCTCTTCGTACTTTAGATCAGCTGAAACGGATGCGTAGCTGTCGAGATACCAGTCTCGCAAAATCAGCATTTTGATTGGATTTGAGCCAAACAGAGACAAGTTATCCTGAAAATGCTGATTTTGCAAGACTGGTATCTCGACAGCTACACATCCGTTTCAGCTGATCTAAAGTATGAAGAGCTCAAAACGAGCAGCCCTACGCTCTCGCGCGCTTATTTTCTCATCCGAAAGGCTCGCCAATGTAGTGTATTTTGGCACCTCACACCCCCTTCGGATCCCCCTCTTGTATCACCGCTCTGCCCTGGAGTATTACTACGAGCTCTTCCTGTATAGTCAGAGATATGCTAGTACACTCACATTGTACACTATCTCAGCAGAAACAATCGCATACACGCGACCCAGCACTAAGAAATTGGTGAGTCAATTCTTTTGTCGGTGGGTGTATGGGGTTTTGTAGGGCATCTGAGTTGTGTTATACTATTAGCGTTTTCTCATTAGATTTATTTTCTCTATTCGTGAACGATCTTCTGTTTTTAGACAGACCTCATTTCCAGGTCGAGACGTGACGCGCTCGGCAACAAACATGTCACAACCTCGATCTCCAACAACTCGCCTGTGATCGCCGATCGACTCAGTCCCAAAATTAAGTGGTTACAGAAGTTGCTTCCTCTCGACCACGAGCGCGACTGATGATATTCACACCAATAAGCCCACTTTTTGCTGCTATCTCTTGCTTTATATTCAATTGAATCCATGAAGGCCATAACCGGACCTCTTCCGTCAAGCTGTATAAATTGTCAATGGAGGTGGGTTGTTGGGCTAAATCAGTTTGAGAATTGGAGTTGAGACAAGCGATACGAGTAGGAAAAAGCAATGCGACAAAATCCGACCTGTGTATAATCGATGTTGCCAAACAGGGCAACACTGCTTAGGTTATGGACGAAAAGATGCCAATGGATCCCGTCATTATTCTGCGCAACCGTCATTTGGTCTGGAGAGTGATGCTTTCCGATTTTCAGAGGGTAAGCTTGTTCGCTGGCTATCTTGGGTAAAATATACTAAGAAGCGGTTTGACTCTCAATAGACCCGCAATTTGTTCAAGCAGATGTTGTCTGCGATGTGAATGATCAATTCTCCGCTGATAAGCGAGGAAAAGTTGACATTTGGGTCAGGCACCACCGACTTCCACCTTCGGAGAACCCGACTATCCGATTTCTTCATCTCCATCCCTCAACCCCACCTCATATCAACAGCTACCTATAAGCATTGAGTTATTCAATAATTTGCCTTATTATGCAACCAATACGCCTCTGTACTACAACGATATGCCAACAGTATACCCCCTTACTCTAAATACATCCGGTCCTTCTGGCGACGATGAAAAGGAACTAGTTTACCCCACCTCCGCGGCTCAAACCCCGAACGATGTTCTCCGACAAACTCAATCATACGATCCCACTATGTTTGTTGCGGTTTTGAACTAGGGTACGGTAAATAATTCATCAGCTATTATATACGGTTTATAAACGACATGTATATTTACATGTCTGTTTATAAATATGTAAGTTTACAATCGATCACGTGATACACGTAAGCTGTGATACCTCCTATCGAATGGTTCGTACCACACAACAACGACTAAAACTTGAACAATCCTGCACGAAGTGAGCCGTCGGGCTACGAGTTAGAGTTGTGGGGCTTTGCGGTACTAGATCCGGCGCGGCCTTCCACTCGTTCGATCGTTTCAGGAATCGGATTAGAGAGTTTGCGGTCGGCGGACTAAACCTTAATTTTGCCTGCGAACCGGTGACTAAATCCTAAATTTTTTTCGGCCCAATTGTGTTATATGACGAATCCAACCATCCCGGGAGCCCCATAAGATACTATTTCCAGCTTTATGAAATGCTCCCACCACATTGTAGCGCTCAACGGTAACGTTTCAGTCCCGCCCAGAAGAACTCCCGATAATGTGCACCTCTAAAATGTATGTCTTGCGCAATAGATCGCTATAGCCGGAGATCAAGAGTATTAAAACTCCTATAGACCCCATATTAACTCACAAGGAGAGGCTTTGGTGAAAATTTTGTGCGAGGTCATTTTAGAAGTTAGTCGCAAGATCGCATGCAAAATTTA
Source organism: Ceratobasidium sp. 395 (assembly GCA_019616345.1). Classification (NCBI taxonomy): domain Eukaryota; kingdom Fungi; phylum Basidiomycota; class Agaricomycetes; order Cantharellales; family Ceratobasidiaceae; genus Ceratobasidium; species Ceratobasidium sp. 395. The sequence continues at coordinate 20,613 of WSTH01000025.1, read as the reverse complement.
GCGCTCAGCGCTCGTTTAGTCGCGCTTCGCAAACTCTCTAATATCTCTTACTCATGCGCTCTTATCATAATTCAACACGAAATCACTCGTTTCGTCTCTATGGATGACATCTCGAGTGTCACATTCGGCGTACCCCTTCTTGTTGAATACGACACTTCCCATCCGATGCTGAAAACCAAGGATATACATCCAATACATGCCTGTCCAAATGGATGCTTATTTTCAATTACGAAGATCAATCACTGTGAGGGTTAGACTAGTATTCAATGTAATATTGGGCAATCTACCTTCAAATTCAACCCCTAATTCTTCGTCCAAGACCCTTTCGATGAGATCCTGCCTTTGAGTCTTATCCTTTACCGCATGAGTCGCTTTCCATGAGTCCTCACAGGCGGAAGGTTGACGTATAAGCTTTCGTAAGGCAGGATCCTTGACTGCGATCTTCACCAGGTCAAGTGAGTCGCTCGAGAACTGTATCAGCTGTGTTTGGCTACTTGTTGACTCGGCGAGATGCTGAACAACCGCAGATACGACGTCTAAAAACCCGGGAACGACGGGGGGCTGGAGCTCGACTTCTTCAACCTTAAGTAATGGGTCTTGGCCAGCAGCCAAATGGATGATATCTCTAGTTGTTTCCTCGACTACCTCGACGCAATTTATGTCATCCCTAGCGTAAATGAGCGCAGATACTCGAAGCATATCCATGCGGTCTTTGAACCTGCAACTTGTCAGTCAAGTTTCAACTTGATTATTGTCATCCGTTTCATCTTCACCTTATACTTTATTTTTCAGCAAGCATTTAGTATCGAAGGAAGACTAGGCCTCTTGATATATTGACATCAAGGACAGCGAGGTGTTACGAGTTACGAGAAGATATATTCATCTTTATCCTTGTCCTCATCGGTGCCACCCCCTGACCGACCACTGATCGCCCCGCCTCCATGGCTTCTGCTCTACGAACGTGATATCGGGCCTGATGTGGCTGAAGCCCCTGCCAGCCGTTGGAGGGTTTCATCCCATGTTGATTCAGCTTCTTTAAAGCGTGAGTGTTAGCACTGGTATTCAGTCGTGGCATTGGGTCACCTACTTTTAAACTCAACCCCTGACTCTGATTGAGCGTCCAAACACATTTTGATTAGATGCTCCCTTTGAGTCTTGTTCTTGATCGTCTGAATTGCCTTCCACAAATCTTGACAGGCAGAGTGTTGACTCATAAGTTCTCGTGAGACAGCATCCTTCACCGCGACCTTCATTAGGCTGAGCGAGTCATTCGAGAACTGGATTAGCTGTTTTTGATCACTTTGTGGCTCGGCAAGATGTGGAGCAACCGCAGATACGACGTCCAGAAATCCAGAAACGGCCGGTGCCTGAAGTTCGATTTGCTCAACCGTAAGTAACGGATCTTGTCCAGCGGCCAAGTGAGTAATATCCACGACGGTTTCCTCGATCATTTCGATGTACTGCGTTCTATTCCTAGCGTGAATAAGTGCAGAGAATCCTTGAGATGTGCTAGTGAAAGAGCGAAGGTACTCGACTGCAGGGACGCCGTTCTCTGAGGAATCGCCTGGGCGGTTGCCGCGCATCCGTCGAACCATCGCCTGAAGCATCAATCGCTCGTGATCTACCGGAACTATTGTCTGCCCAACCAGCTCAATAAGCGGTGGAAAACACTTGGGTGTAAACCGGGCCTCGCAGAGATTGGTTGGCTTGAGGGAGGCCTCGTTTTCATAGACCTGTAAACCTGCAAGACCAACAAGAACCCCTTGTGCGATGGATGATGTTGCGGAAAGAATCTGTTGGCCACTCTCATTGATAAGCTCCAAAAATGGTACAAGATCTGCGCCGTAGCGTACAAGTGAAGAACGAGCATCCTCGGAGCGATCAGCAGTGTCATGTAAAAGAATTTGGTTCACGAGCAGGATTACTTCCCCCCAGAACTGGAGATGGTTGGAGGATACAAGCTTGGAGGAAAGCACCAGGTGGCGAGTAGTCAAAAGCGCTAGTCGAACAGCTATGAATCTTAGCCACCTCATATCAGAGCTTCGTCCAGATTCCCAATCGTCACGTTCAAACTCGTTACCCAATTCATCCCTTGAAAGTCCCAAGACCTGTTGCAACAGCACAGGAGCTAAGGCCGAGTATGCTTTCAAGGCGGCCAGACAGGTCTTGGACGGTGATTCCTCGCTCATACCTGGCCGGACTGCAAGTATACCTATGAGACCGCTGAGTGGACCCGTGCACAGGTCATTCGGCTGGAGGGGGGACGGGTTACCCTTGTTTGACGCCACAGCGATACTAAACGTACGACCAGCAGAATTACCGGGCTGAGGGTGATGAGAGCTCATGCAATGAACTGGATTGAGAGACCTGGAACGAGCCAAAATGGTTATAGCCTCCAATAGGTCGTCAAGAAATGGAGACTTGATTGTGACTTTACTGTCATTATGGAGCTTGAGTAACGTTGTGACACGAGCAAGCCACCGGCTGTAGTGTGCGCGAAGATCGGCCAGTTGGTTGTTGCTATCTGCCCGAGTCAAGTTGGGTGAAATGATTTCAACATTAACATGTGCATCAGATTTGTCCTCATGCTGAGCTCCAGGCTTTTCGGTAAATTCGAATGAGATGGCGAGCTGAAACATATTCGCAGTCAAGACCAGAACGCTTGCATAAGTGTCTGTACCCCGCGGCAGGCTGCTGTTGCCCCAGATTGTTTCAGTCGTGTTCAATAGCTGAAATAGGGTGACCTGCTAACAAACATGAGGCATTTCAGAACATGGCGGAAGGCCAACATCTGGAGCAAAAGAAACTCACAGAATGCTCGTTATTCAATTTTACTGGTGTAGCCATACCGCTTGGAGTATGTCGTGATGGATTTAGTGATTTGGAAAACTCAACCAACTGAGCACGCAGCACGACTTCTGAGTAGCGCGTATGCTCTAGGATCCTCATTATTGCACTCATGTATCTTGCTACGGATAGTTCGGGACTCCCAAGCATATCTAGGGAGCCGGCTGCCAATCGTTCAAAGCGGCTGATGGTGGATGCAAGTAATGTGTTGAGAGTTGTATCGTCACTAAGTATCATTGGTAGCTCGTTTTGTGGACTTTCTGCAGAGTTGTTTTCTGGAGGGATGGCGGAGGGATCTAGTCTCTCGTTTGCTGGAGGTGGTAGCCCGGAAAGCGCCTGATAGGAACAGTCCACTACAGCTGGATCTCGTGCGTTATTGGCTAGCCACAGCAATGCTTGGATGTCTTTCAACAGTGGGTGTAGATTCGGGGTATCCGATTTGGCGCCAGCCCGCCTCAGGAGTAGGACGGTAACTCTTTGGACGTATTTAGATAGTTCGGTCACAAACGGACAAAAAGTATAGATCGCGCCAAGAATAGCGGTGACAATGTAGAACAGAGATGTGATCCCAACAATAGAGGCAATCACCACCGCGATTGCTCGATCCATGGTTGAGAGGTATAGCACTAGTCCGATGGCAAAGAGTAGCAGAGAGGCATGCAGAAGCGAAGGTAGAAGGGCGATGATGTGCAGTGCCCACCACTGCTCCAGCCCTTCCAGCCGGGACTGTCGAAGGAGTGCATGGGCATGAGCTGGTCGAGGGCGAGATGCAAGGAAGGCTGTGAGCCATTCCTTGCCAAGCATAGCGACCAGCGCGGCGGAGAGTGAAAGAGCGAGTGATGTGAACCAGATGCCGTTGATCCAGCGAGCGATCGTGGGAGGCGTAAAAGTGGGGATAGTCGGTGGGATGGCTGTCGCGTTTAATGCGATAGACTTTCCTTGTTCCATGCGATACTGGGACTGAGCAATAGTAAACATCAATGCGACGGACAAATCGGCAGGGTCTTGCTGTAAGAGATCCTTTGACTCTATCAGGAATGCTGTTAGAATGGCGGAGAACAAAGCTGCCTATCATGTGTGAGGTTCTTGAATTAGCGCCCAAACCGAACTTATAATAGAAGGGGGCATACAAACAACAATAACATGTCCAAACTCGCGTGTCGACCTTTAACGAGCTCTTGGTCATGCTCATCAGCTTCTTCGAGGTAGAGTTTCCATATGGTAGCGTCTTGTGCAAGCTCTTGACCGAGCTTGTCCGCCGCCATACGTTCGTAGGCCTCTGGGCGTCTAAAATCGAAACCTGCCTGGTAGCCTGCGCGGATATTATCCTGGAGGTTGGTCTGGTAAAGCAGTCGGATATCTACTTTGAGTTCGAACTATGCAGCTGAAATCAGTAGCTTACAACTGGAACTTGCGTGTCGTTAGTCTGGCCAAGCGGTGGTTGCTGATCCGCGAAGACGAAGCCACCAATCTTGATTTCTGGCTGGAAAGAATCAAGTTATAAGGAATTATCGTGGCGTTAGACCTCCGCACCTACAATTTTATCTTCCTGAATCTCCATGGAGTCTGTAGGATTTCCACTTCGAGGTGATGGAAGGGGATAGCTACGGTCTTGTGGCTGTTCCGTTATTCGGTACAGTACCCGATGATATAAGCACTATTTGAGCGCCGTCAGTCATCAACCGGCGCCTCAAGCTGACTAAAGCTAGTGGAAAGCACGGTATCTGAATGGTTGTTCAGAGCAGGATCCACTCTGGAAGGAGATCGAGAAAGATACATGGGGGTGGCGCCCTATATGCACCTATGATCCGGATTCTGAGTCTAGGGCACACATTGTAAGGGTCGCGGTGCAAGAGGCATGGAGGCATGCGCTACTGATATACTTGCATATGGTGAGTAAGCTGGATTCCGTTCTGAGAGGGGGATACAGAGCATCGGGCTACGTTTAGGGAATGTGCGGAGTAACCAGTCACGATCCACGAGCCCAGCCCTCTGCCCGTCAAACTACTAAGCTACTTAGCGTTGCCAAATCGCAGTTCTCAACCGGAATGCATCTGATGGCTCCGGTCTTGCTTGTGAGCTTATTCCTTCATATGTATCTCAAATAACAACGTAGCTATTGTCAGGCGGCTGTATGCGCAAAAGCGAAGCAGATCGAACAAAGCTTCGTACCATAATCTCGCATTCAGAGGAGAACAAGGTTCCGCTGATGTTGAGTATGAAGTTTGCGGACGTACTTGATCATTTGTGGCACGGTGCTGCGGCAAACGGTAGACCTGTGACTTGGAGCGATTATGTGAATTCGAGGAAGGCGGTGATCGACGTTGGTGTGTATAAATGAGGGATATTGTGTATTATATCATATCTGAGTAGGGCTTCATCTAAATCTGTTTACTCGAGTGCGGAGGATGTTTGGAATGTGATCGATCCGCCGGTCACGTCGGCTTCCTCAGGGTTCAGGGACCTCGGTATCGGGGCCTCGGTGTCTGTGACACCGAGACCGTGTGGGATGTTGAAGTTCAGATGCGTCGTCTCGGCTTTCAAGGTCGATATTCAGTTGCCTTTGGAGGAGCATAAAAACGGTCGAACCTTCCATGCTTCACCCGCGTTATTGTTTCCCTAACTACCCAAGAGGTTGATCCCACTCTCCTTTAGACAGCGCTTATAGGATCGGCTCGTTCTAATCATGTCGAAAAACAAACCATCGCCTACCCGTCAGCGAGTCACTGGTCGCACAACCAGGCCGAGGGCGGGCTCTATCCTAGATGTTTTGCATGATATCGAGTGAGCATATACTGCATTTTTATTGTATCCCTACCAAGACTGACGTCGTCAGACACGACTCGGCTCACCACATTGCCGGGGCCATGACCGAAGGTACTCCGGAGCCAAGGTAAGTCCAATCGTAAACCCGCTTAAAAATATTAAACCTCGTACCGCCAGTCAAAAACGGCGAGTCTTGCACTCGCCAAGCGGAAGAGCCGAACATAACCAATGTTCGGGGCTCTGGCAGGACTTTAAAACGTTGAAGTGGATGAGAGAGCCCGGTAAATATTGCTCGTTATTTGAAACTTCGATACGTGGCTCTGCTTATATCTGTATCTTTTGACAGCTTCTTCGTTCAAACTTCTCATGATCCCGGTGATGTCCTACAGCGGCTTTGAACTAGTCACGCGATACATCTTCCAATATACTTGCAAGAACCCGTTCGCGCCACTACTGTTTATTTCGTATTATCTCCCCGATTCTGAGGTATTAGACCCCCGGTTCGACAAGGGCTGGTTGGTGAGTACCTATTATGAAACAAGTATATTGCTTTTGACTCGGTTGTAAAACCAAGGATCTTGCATTTCTAGCCTATTATGTCATTTTCTTTTCGTTCGTTCGACAATCAGTCACCATCTATATCCTTATCCCATGGGCGAAATCACTGGGTATTCGGAAAGAGTCGAAGCTCGATAGGTAAGTCGATTGGCAAATTAGATTTACTCCAAGCTAACATCCCGCCTAATCTACCTAGGTTCGCCGAACAAGGATACGCAGTTTTCTACTTTGGAATCTTCGGATCACTTGGTATCTATATCATGAGCGGGATGCCGACTTGGTGGTTTAGAACAGAGCACTTCTGGCTAGGTGAGTTGAATTTCTCTGTCTATGAAATTCTTCCAGCTCAGCTCCTTCGAACAGATTACCCTCACTGGCGCATGACAGGCTTGATGAAGTTGTATTACCTCCTTCAAGCAGCATATTGGACTCAGCAGCTTCTCGTCATGATCCTCGGCCTAGAGAAACCTCGCAAAGACTTTGTGGAACTCGTCGTTCACCATATCGTTACAATCTACTTGATTGCCGCTAGCTATATCGTCAACTTGACTTGGATCGGGAACGCCGTGTTCATCACTATGGACATATCTGATGCATTCTTCGCGGTAAGTTAAATCGCTCATTCTTAATCCTCTCACGAGCTAAGAATATATTGGACAGCTGGCCAAAATATTCAACTATTTGAAGATGAACAAGACTAAGATTATAGCGTTCGGATGGTTCACTGTAGTCTGGAGGTTAATGTCTCAATTTTGGACTATATGCGGCTCTAATAGGATACGGTGACATCTAGTTACACTCGACACTGGCTCAACTTGATGGTTTTATATTCCGTCTGGTTCGAATTCGACCTGATCCCGTGCGTTGCCTTACTCCTATCGAAAATATCCATGATTCTAACATGATCTTTTCAGAGAGATGTTTATGAAGCTAGACACTCAGAAGCATGCGTACATGCCTCGATGGTGAGTCTTTTCGCCAACGTCGTGTTTCATAGGATACTTAGTTTACGACTAATCAGGGCTAAACACTGGGTATTCCTCCCGATCTTCATCCTTCAACTCATCCAGCTCTTTTGGTACTTTCTCATCTTGAGAATCCTCATTCGGTAAGTATTCCGTGTTCGGACCTTGGAAGATCTTTACGTTCACTTGGTGATAGGGCCATTTTTTCGCCAAACTTTGACGAAGTTACCGATGATAGATCTGACGATGAATGCGACGGAGACGACGAAAGCGGCAGTGATCACGAGAAGAATGATTAGTATTTTTGCTCGGAGCTTTTTTGTTTTGATTGGAGATATAATATGCTATCATATCCACCACCGAGTAAATGTCTCAAGTAATGCTATCGTGCCATTAAGTTCCGCCTCCGCACCAAGTGGCTCACCAGCCACCCAGCCACCACCCAACACATCACGTGCCCCCTTCCCACCCCACCCCACCCACCCCTCCCCACACACAACTCAAAAGAACCCAAAGAAAATTAACATTATAAAATTCTGCTCAGAAAATGGAATTGCTAATCACATCGATAGCACAAAAATATGAAAAAAGTAAAAAAAGAAATCCACAAAGCCATACAAATATCGTACACCCTTTCTCTCCTTCTTCCCCCTGTCTCTCATCGTATCCCAAGCTCTCCCCCTCGCATCATATCCCAAGGTAATGCATAATGGATCTCAAAAAGCGGATGGGGCATGATTTGAAGAATAGGAATTCAATCACCCATGACCTCGTCCTCGCTCTCCAACGCCCGTCCAGTCTGCAACGGAGTCGTATGCGGCGCACTCGGCGTAGGACTCACACGCTCGACCGGAACGACTCTCCACCCCCCACCACCACCTATTCCGCCTCCTCCGCCCGAATCACCACCACCTCCAGACGAAGGCATAGTCCCGCTCCTCCTCCGCTGCGTCTCAGGCCCACGTCGTCTCGACGGCCCAGCCTCGCCTTGAACACCTTGTTCTGCCGCAGTATTCGTAAACGTCGGAGCAGGACCCCGGACCGTCGTCCAGTTCATCCCCCCAGTACCGGCGTTGTTCGGAGGTGTGGTCCCAAACGCGCGAGTCCCAGCTGGAGCAACCATCTACATCATCCCGAAACCTCATCAACACCCCATTCCAAAAAACATCACAAAAAATCGAAAAAACTCACAGGTCTCACAACCCTCCCACCAACACCCCTCGCACCTTGTCCTGCTCCCTGCGCCGGAGGAGTCGGCACACCTCGTCCAGGCGGAGTCCCACCACCTCCATTCCTAGTCACACCGCCCGCACCGGCAGCACCAGCAGCAGGAGGAGCCGCACCCCGCCCTGTCATCCCACCAGCAATATTCACAAGCGCACGCGTAACCGTCGTCGTAAGACCTCGTCTGGGGACCTCGACTTCAGTCGCGACCGCCGCGCCAATACCAGGCGTAGACCCAGCTCCGCTCTCGCGTCGAGCGACGACCGTGGCGTTGTCGTCTTCCTCCCGGGCGCTACACCAAAACCGATGGCCCTCGGCCCACGCCTTGCTCTGACACTCTTTCCCACAATACTTGGCCTTGCGACACCGCCTACATTTCGCAAACTCGCGCGGAAACTCTTCCCACCGTCCACACAGCATATTCGCGCACTGGCGGATTCCGCCTCGTTGATCGTCCTTGCGACACGCGTTGCGCATGATCACTCCGGCCCAGTACTGGATCTCGTTTGGCAGTCGAGGAAGAGTGGTTTCGGACGGACTAGGTCGGAACGTAAACCTCTCCACGAGAGAAAACACGTTGGGCGATTGAGCGGTCGACGTGGTATTGGTCAACGGAACCGAAGTCTTGGGTTCAGCGCTCGCGTCGACGATATGTCGCAGCGTCGGCGGAGTCTCGTAAAACGCCTGTCGGACGTGCGGGTACTTGCTCAAATAGGCCAGCAGCTGCAACGAGAACAGCACTTCTTCGTCTCCGTACGGACCCGGGTTCATGCCTTGCATCACCACCACGCTCGTCCGACGCGGTTCAGGCGGTCCAGCATCGGTGCCCAGATTCGCCAGACCAGCTCGCGGCGTGAGCTCGTTCCCACCCACACCGACACCACCAGGTACACGAGGTCGAGGAGTCGCAATTCCAACAACGGGAACAGCACCAGGCGCTCCAGGCGGTGCACCCATCGCCAGATCATCGTTTTGCTCGAGCGCGACAACGCCCACCCCGACACCCTCGCCCATCATATCCATCGCCATCGCACCGTCTCCGTCGGCCGCGTCGACGATCCCGACCGTACGTCGCTCGCCGGGCGCGTTGGTCTCTTCCTGATCAGCCTCGGTGTCGTCCCCGTCTGTATCCCGTTGGGGTCGAGCCGCGCGCCGACCGGTGATCGTCCCGCGTCGGCCGGTCGCTGTTCCTACGGTCGCGGGCTCGCCCTCGGTCCACCGCTGCGTATCGTCCCATCCGGTCCGCGCGGGTTCGTTCCACCCCGTTCGATTTTCTGCGACCGGAGGTTGACCGTCCCAGCCAGGTCTGGGCGCGTCGTCCCATACAGGACGTCCGACTACAGTCCCGCTCCGATCTCGTCCAGGGACCACAACGCTTCCAGTAGGGGTACCAGATCCTACAGGCGTCGCATTGGCCGAGGCATCCGACGATTGGGCGGTCGTAGGCGAGATCGCACGGCCGATCGCCAAAGCGGGTGACATCGCACGCGGATGGACGGGCGAGGGCGGGCCGGTCGAATGAGACGGTCCCGCCACGACAGCGGCAATCGGGATAGGAGAGACCGTCCGAACGGGAGGATCGTATGAACCATTGGTAGCGTTGTTCGAATGTGAGCGTGCGTGCGCCATCGGCCCGAGCTGGGCATGAAACGCACCCGGAGCGGCAGGAACACTTGCAAAACTCGTATCGGAATCATTGGACATGCTACGACCCGCCGCTCCCACCCGTACAGGCGGAGGGGTCGGACTCGGACCGAGATCGCTCGCGCTGCCCATCTCCTCGTCGCCCTCGTCCGAGCTCGGGTTCGTTCGACCCGAGTTGCCGTTGCCACGGACAGCCGCGGATTCGAGCGCACGGGCCAGGTCGAGTGCGCGTTGGCGTTCGAGGGCTTCTTCGCGTCTGCGTACGCGGACTTCGCGGGACTCGCGTGGGGCGCCGGATCCGGTTGCGGAAGGTCCTGCCAAAGAGGGGTAATTAATAAACTCGGTTGATGGGGAGTTGATAAGCATAAGATGGGAGCTCACCAATGGCAAAACCCTTTCCCTTGAGCCACACGGCAAGAATACAACTAACAACACCGAGTGCTCCGGCTTGGACGACCCGACGGCGGATATGTTCGGACCCGCGCACACCGATGTTGACTACGCTCTGGAACGCGAGACTAAACGTGCGCGCGGCGAGGGGATCGATGACATAGGGGAACGGCGTGCCAGGGGTGGGGATATAGGGCACGGCATGGGCCGTGGGGTGCGGCTTTTGGAACAGTGGGTCGGACGGGCGCGGGGCTCCGATCCTGAACCGGGTCAACTGCTGCGCCGCTTTTTCGAGCTCGGCCCGGGACGAGGACTCGAGAAAGAAGTTGCTGTCGTCCTCGCCGGATTCAAACGTCGGCGGGGTCGGCCGATGTTCGATCCGTCGCGGGAGGTCCTCGGGCGCGGAGAGTGCGTAGATCCACGCTGCGTCTCGTCTGCGGGGTGGATTTGCGCAAAAGTTGCGTAGGATACGGACGAGGCGCTCGAGGCCCCCGTCGAGGGTCAGGATCTCGCGGATGCGGGGAGAGGTCGAGGTGAGGTAGACGAGGTGCGTGAGCGAGTTGTACAGCGGCAACGCAGACGTCGCGTCCAGTGCTGTCGAAAAGTCAGCCACAGCATGATATACATACTTTTGACTCACCGCGTCGATCGTAGAGCTGGCTGGTGATACACACACACGCCCGGTTCTGTGGCGGAAACGCAAAATTGGACTCTCGCATCGTCGTCTAGCAAAAGCTGGCGTGTCGTGCCACACGAGTCCAATATCGAGTCAGAGCGCAAGGAAGATAAGACAAGGCCGCGGCTCGCCCTGAAGGGTTGTAGTAAACAAGCAAGATCGACCACAACAACAGCCGAGGGTGGGTCCTTGTCGTACCTCGTCGGGTTCGTCACCCGTGGCTGTGTGGCGCAGACCCTACCGACTCCGCGGTCGTCCGTGGATAGGCCCCTATTTCCGTGCCCAGATCCCACGCTTGGTCAGCCACAATGACGTACGCCACGCGCCTTTGTTTGGTCTTGTCCGGCTATACTGAGAGCATTACTCAGGTCGTTCGGGTAGTGCAAGCCGTACGCGAGTTACTGAGCATTCTTTCGTGATTTAGGCTGTTCTGCAAAGTAATCAAGCCATGCAGGCGCTCTCGATGGCACGCAAGAAATTCAGTCCAGACCCAAGATTTCTGTCGGTGGTTCAAGTGTTCAGACGCACGATAACGCCAGTGAAACTTGAATTGGTATAAGAATATAGAGAGGGGCTTATTCTTCAAAGACATGCTCTTCCTTTTTTTCTTAACATACTATGAGCTACGGACGTTCCAAACCGCCCCCCTCTGCATACAATCCACCAGTGGACAGGCATGTACTCGGGTCTATAGAGACTTGCTGCAAGGAGTACGAAATCCAAGACTTTGTCTAAGCTACTCTAGAGCTTATACGAGAGCACACCTATGTCTAGCGCTTGCTCGAGAGTACGAACAAATTGTGACAAGGTTTCTGAAAGCACCTGTTTTTAATACTAGAAGGAGCTTGATTTTAATGGTTTAAATCGTACAGATGTAGTCTCTGACGCTCTAGTTTCTGTGAGCTCTCATTTCCGAGGTAATCCATATAGCGATGTGTGAACCTACATGATTACTTCTCTATTATCGATGATCTATCTATAACGAATAAAATGTATAGAATAAAAAGAGCATATAAAGTGTACATAAAGAGACTATAAAAGGGTGCGTAAGAGAAAGGGAAAAGAGAAACGACGAGGAAGGGGACGAAACGGCTCCCCATGCATACCCATAGACTCTGGGCGAGTCAGCCGTGTACTCACTGCGCATATACTGCGCTTCCTCACTTGACTCGGTTATGGACCATTCATATTCCAAAAGACTCTGGTAAGTACACAAATATTCTACGCTATTGTCGAATGAAGGTTTAACGAGCCTTATGTACCGACATATAGTGAAACGAAAAGGTCATTGAAACACTCGGTGCGGTCGCCGTAGTACACGATACATCAGCTTCCACGCAACTCTCGACAGCCCGAAAGTGTCGAAATTCAATCTTCTGCCGTTCCGGCTCCTCTTTCAACATCATTTACTCCTTGCGTGAATTTCGACTATCCACTTTCAATACCAAGGACGATGAAAACTCACAGAAAAAGCCTAAAATCTTCCCATGTCAAATTCCAACATTTTGGCTTTGTGTAGAGCAAACAACCATGCTTTGATTCTGAGCCAGATACGGCTTGAGGACGTTTTCCTCGAGTCTTGGCGTATATGTGGGGCTAACCTTACGGGCAAAATATGCATCAAATGGTGCTCCCACTCGCTATACTGCTCAAAGAACAACTGGATTGGGCATTATTGGAAGTTTTACTCTTTCAACTAACAAACGGCTGAAATCCGAACCAGGCCGAACAGGACCCCTCGCATAAGCGCCGATGACGCAATCTTGTTGCCACTGCGATCTGCGACTTGCCACACCACCACCACGCTTGATTTTGAACAAGATACCCTAGTTTTCGCGAATCGGCCCAATCATGAGCACTCCTTCGCCAAATATTGAACACGTGAGGGTAGATAAGCCTTCATCTTTTGCCGAAGCCGCGGTGTGTCTGGCGGATGCTGCAGAGAAGTTATCTGCCGCTGCTGAGGCCATTTCCGCAGCTGCCAGGATGTTTGACTCGATGAGTCCTACCTCTATGCCGGTACCCGGAGAAAATGGCCTTGCCGAAACGAATGAGCAACTACCTGGTCAAGGTTCCTCGCCCAATCACGCCTCCGGCACTCGTAGGTCATTGATACATACAACGCGCTTTAGCTTTTTTATTCTGCCACGTAGATCAGTATCCTAAGCTCACAGATACAAAATCCACCGCAGAAGCTCAATCAGCGCCTGTTCCTCCCCATCCGCCTTCAGTCAATCTTAGTCAAGAAGAAGACGTCCCGAAAGCAGACTCCGTATCCGGACGTGAACTGGGAAGCGAAACGACAGGATCTTTCCGGTACTTTATGCATCACTTACAAGCTCGAGTACGATGGCTTACCAGAATAACATACAGAATTCTAGTCGACCAGGAGGAAGATGTACTACTCATTTTCCTTTCCGTCCTCAAACTCCACAAAAAAACGATCTGCTACATGCCTTTTGGATTGGCTATAATCCTTAGCTTCAAACAGCTAGTGAGCTTGCTCACCCTATGAGTGGTATCATAATACGAACCTTAATCTCCCTAGGTCGAAAGTGCCACTAAAACCACAATATACACACTCAGAAAGTCCACGACTAAATTCCTAAACTCCGTCTTTACCGAGTTTGCCCGCCAGGAAGCAGCAGTTCTTTTAGTCCCGGAGACTGTTTCTCCCAGCAACCGCCTCCGGACGTTTCCAGGCTTATGCGTCGTACATCTGGGATGGCCATCTAATGCAATTAGATGTACGTCTCTATTTCCTCGGTTTTAGCGACACCAAAGCTCATAAATAGGATGAGTAGACAGGAGACAAATTGATCTACATCAAGCACATACCAATATCCTGATCGCTTTTACCGAAGACGGTGACTTATACCCCGGTGGATCAGAAATTCTCTCAGGAACAACCTCTTGGCCGGCGCGGATGAAAATTGCTGGTGAAGTTCGCCTTCTATTCGATGAACAAATGTCCCAGATTCCCAACAACAAGAAGGAAAACATCTACGTCGTAGGTTTTATCTCTGGTTAAAACATTGTGAATCTAATCAGCATATATACAGGAATGGATAACTTGGCATGGACTACAAGGCCCACGCCACGTCAAAACATGGGATGCCACAACACTCGTTCACCGGGCAAACCTATATCTACTCGATGTACTTCAATACAGGAGTCTCGATACCGACAATGCCACAGCCGAACTCCAAGTATCTCTTCCACGCGTATCCCCCCAATTTGTCTCTCATCACAAGCTCGAATCGGCGGTTGAAAATGGCGTTTTGCACGTTCAATCCAGCTCTCTTGGTGGATCAGATTTCGCGCAGATGAGCAACGCTTCACCTCACGGTACTGTCTCCTTGTACGTTGTCTCTATACCTACTATAAGAAGGATGCTGAAGTGGATTAACGTATCTAACTAGAAATGAAAATCCAAACTCTGATCACCCTACTCCTACTCTTACTCAAAGCGTTCGAAATGAACCACCGGCAAACCAGGCCAAACACTCACTCGCAAACCTCGACAACATACCATGGACGCCGCGCTCAACAAATTCAACTGAAGATAATCATTCAGCGCTCAACGAACTCTTCCACATTACAAACGATACTTTATCTCCTGCTCCGACGTTCAAGCCTGCGCCCGGTCACAAATATATTGCGATTGTTGAGGAGTTCGACGCTATCCCTCTGATATGTTTCCTCGCAAACGTGCACGGTCGACTTGTATGCTTCTTGGACGGCGATTTAGCTTTGAATAACTATCGTACTTTGGTAAGTCTTCCATAAATTTCAAGCTTGCTCTGAATCTTATCACTGGCTTAGCTCGACCATATTGTCGAGCACCAGATTTATTACCCGTCGATCCCTAAAGATGATAATGCAACCGAAGAGGCAGCTCTGAGTTTTATGTCCTGCTCTACCCCATCAATCCTTCTGCTCTATCTCAGCACTAAAAAGCCCCCTGTGTGTTTGAGAAACCTACCGGATGGATGTATTGTGCATTGGTCACAGCATTTATCAGTACGTCAAGGTAGGACATTTAAGAGATGTCCCGGTCCCAGCCTGCTAACTTACCCGTATTAGCTATAAACCATTACAAACAGATGAATTGCCCACACACCTATATCATAATGACTACCGCTCAGCGAAACAGTCGACTCGAACACGGGTCTATTGAATTTGATAGCCATCCAGACTCCGAAGTGCTCATCACGCAAGGGGAAGGCTCGGTGTTGGCTTCTTTGAGAAACGAAACGAAAGCGGTTTTGGCTTCAAATGAGAAGTTGGTCAAAGCGATGTATCGGGTACGTCACAAATTTCTCTGCGGTAATGAGGTTTAACTTCCTTCTTTTATATAGAGCCGTGCTTTCTGCTTAGCAAAAGTCCCTCGTCATGTGATGAGCGCGGAGAAGTTAGCCCAGAACGCGAACATCTTTGCAGCAAGGATACTTCTTCGGGGCAGTCTTGATGATGGGAACAATACGTTCAAGCCGATAGCCGATAGGCCTTCCGTGAAGGCCAAGTTTATTAGAAAGTTTGAGCTCGAGTCTGCGGTCGAGTTAGGGTTATTGACGCCAGAGTGACGGGCTTATGTCGTCTCGAATGCGCACGCTCGAGTCTTGAGTCAACGAACTACATAACTCGCACGTTTAGACCTGTTCTGTCAGTTTACCCCATCTGTCCTTTCAGTCGGCTTATCCGCAGCCCCTCTGTGCGCATCAATAATCGCCCAATATCAAGGCCGAAAATAGGCAGCACAAAACCGTACACGATGTAAGATGGTAACATATGCGGCCAAAGTTTACTATGACGGTAGATGATTTTAGCAAGTTACAGATTAGCAGAGTCAACTCACCCTCTTTGAGGTTACACTCAAGAAAACGCTGCATATATGCACCTCCAATAGAGCAACGAACAATCACGCACGAGTTTCGTATTGCATGAGACGGCGGAGCCACTTGACCGGCGGGTTTGATTACGTGTACCTTCCGGCTGTACACAGTTTCCGTATATGCACCCGGCCTTGGATGTTTCTCTCCCAACCGTCTCCTCCAGTTCATCATAGTCGTGGTCGCGGCGCTCCCGACTTTTCGCGTCATATACTGTACTTATATATGCTGTCCGTCAAGATCCTTTATCCGCCCGATTTGGTAGTAAGCTGTGCCTTGATTACCGCCAAATACGAGATAAAGTTGCCACTCGATGTGACTGCTTTTACAGACTCGACCACAACAGAGCTTCTACCTAAACCCAGTCTACATCTTCACATTTCGAATGTCTAAATCCGTACACTCTCTAGACGATCTACCCTCATATCCATGTCCCGATCTTAAGAGATTTTTGACCGGTTTCGGTCATGCTGCGTCTTGTTTTGCTACTGCGGCAACTACCTTATCAAGCGCCGCTCAACACTTGGCTATTGCCGCAGACGCGCTCTCCAAAGCTAGTATTCAAATTGAATCTCTCAACTTTGGCCAGCCTGAGTTTTCTAGCGACTCGGCCAACGATGTCAGATCAGAGTCTCCTGCGCCTAGAGGTCTTAGCAGAGATCCCGTGCCACCCGTCTCACGAAAAGTCACACTATCGGAAGAGGCTGGCTTGGATGATCAGCATATAAATAACACCTTTGATCCTGACTGCGATGACGACTACTTCGCAGGTGAGTTCTACTCTAGATAATTCAAATATATGATCTGATATACTAACTTACGATAGAGGAAGACGAGATCTATCTTCAGGCGTTGATAAAGAGACAGCGGGAAGAAAAAATGGTCCATGAAACTCAGTGTGTCTCTCGGTCTGAAAGTCCCACTACCCTAAATCACGCTATGCCTTTTATTCTATTGTCCGACAAACCGGTGTCTCCCAAGCTAGGGGCAACTTGTAACAATATCTCTGACATCATACGGAACGTACCTCCGTTTCAACGCAGCCTGCTCGTATCTTCCGAGTCCGATATTCTTCCTATTGTTTGCGCGTTTACCCAGTGCCGCAACAAGACACTTTGTTACCTGACTTGTCCCTTGCCTTCGATGATGCTTTTTCAGAAGATTGTAAGTGACTTGTTCAGGTTTCATCGTGCCGAGTGATGACCACGCCCAGATCAAAGGTGTTACGGGGTCAATGGTATATGCTGTCTCACGTGCGACGCCAAGCGAAGTGGCCAATGTCTGTAGAGCCTCCAGCAGACAGACCAAGGCGGTATTACTCCTACCCGATACAGCCCATTACGATGCGACGTCTGAAGCGGAGGATGATCTATTTGTTGTCCACATGGGGTGGCCGTGTAATGACGAGCAATGTCAGTATGATCCTACAATAGACTCAGACTCCCCTAATATTTCAGATGTAGTCGTGGCTCAAGTTAAGCTACCCAGCGCTTCCCACTCGGTATTAGTTGCATGCAGCGAAAATCAAGACCAGTATCTCGCATGTGCTAAGGTTTTGACTCACACTTCCGCCTGGCCTGACGAAGATCATTCAGTTTTCGAGAGCGAGGTGATCAGTCTACGACTGAAGCTTGATGAAGTCCTCGCCGATATTCCGACTGATATGAAGGCTAAGTTCTATTGTGTATGACTTGCATTCCGTGTATTAGCTTGTGGCTCACACGTTGACAGGATTGGATCGAACTACACGGTCCACGTGGTCAACGTTATGTTCCGTCTTGGTCCCCAATGACACTTGTTGCTTGTGCTAACCTCTATATGCGAGACGTCCTCAAGTACCCGGTCCAGAAGGATTCCGACTTATCTTGCCAAGGCTTTCCTCCGAAAGTCTCAAGGGCCTTCGTGGCTGCAAACGAACTTGAAGTCGCCGTAGAAGCAGGGCTACTGAACGTGGAGAATGAAGAGCCCCGGCTTCACCCTTGGTTCGACCGGCCTAAAACTGAAACTTATACTCCAAACAAGTGAGTTACTCCCACAATCTCAGCGTGCTTAGCCTAGTGGACTTTGCTCACCTCAACTTGTAGTAAATCACGTGACTCTCTTTCAGCCTGCGCGCCGAGTCAACTCCAATCCTCACCCAATAGTGTAGAACTCCATGCTGCCACTACTGATATTCACAACCCTACCCGGCTGAGAGGTGACCCTGCTGCGAATACTAGCGGGTAAGTAAGTTTAATCGTGTGAAGCGATTATTGTACCCACAAATTTCATTCGAAACACGAGCAGTGCGACCCCGATGTCAGCGGTTATATTTCAACAACCTAATGACCTACATGGTCCCTCAAAAACGTGTCTCGTAGTTGACAATGAGTTCGAATTCATCCCTGCAATATGTTACTATGCGAGGAACCCGGATGTGAAGAACACCGTGTGTTACGTGAAGATTGTTGGTATAATGCAAACGCTTTCCACTCAAGTACGTCTGATTGTGGTCGCCCTCTCAAAGATTTGGCTCTACAACTGACTCCTCTATCTTTAAGATACAAGCCTTGATATCGAGACCTGTTTTCGTTGTTGCGACTGACATGTCCGAGGCCATTCCACGAGTTCTCCAAGCTTTCGAGTCACCAACTGGCTGCTTGGTATTCTGTAATACACTAATCCCACTTAGTAAACGACTTCAAACAAAGGCGATTCATCAGGTGATACATGCAGGCTGGATCAGTAATAGACCATATTGTAAGTGTGTGGTAAGATACTAAACACTCCAGACTTAACGATGTGCTTCAGACGAGCAGCAAACTAACTGCGCTGGCCTCCTTCGCAAACAGCAAATTCTCACCCAATCAGACTATACAATTTTAAGCCAAAAACTCCCCTATTTAAGCGCAAGTTGTGTATTCAGTTCCAATCTCTTGTCCGAGCCCTATTGGACCAAGACTCTGGAGAGTTGGAAACACCAATTGAGAGTGGCTCCGAAAAAAGCACTCAACGGCTGCTATATGGTAAGCTCATGGCGAGTAGTGAACCAAATGCTAACGTTTTAAACAATAGGAGTGGATGCTATATCACGCTACAGGGCCATACAAAGTTTCGAACTGGTCTATTATTGATCTAGTGAACCAAGCAAATCAGTTTGCGGAGCTGGTTTTGTTGCGCGGATCGGCTGACGAAAATGGTGACAAGTTTGTAGGTGACAAGTTGTCGGTCACGGAAGGCTTCGTACGACACATGGGATTAGGACTGGCGGTTAAAACCAGGATCTTGGAGTTAGGATCTTGATATACAGCATGTTGATGCTATGTTTCTTTAAAAGTATCATAGCCCGGCGGCTGAGCCACCATAGTATCAAGTGTGGTTGAAGTCGTTAATTCAAGCTACGAATACTTCAAGTAAACGCTCGAAATCACAATAACACATCCATGATGCGGTATAAGTATACAGGCAAACCGCACATGAGAGCACACAAATCAAACAGAGGACGTAGTCGGAAACGAACTCAGCTTGTGGGTGTGACAGAGGGGTTAAATGGGGGCGCGCCTCGTGGATGCATGACGGATTTGGCGTGTCACGTGCTGCCAATTTTTCTACTCTACTGTAGCCCACCGCCCCTCACCTTTTGCATTTCTGAAGAACGATATCTCTATTTTTTTTACGCATACATGGTTTCCTCTGCTAGCACTTGTTCTTCTCTCGGCGACTCTGTCGATTCTCGAATCAGATCAAACGCTACGCCCTCACCCATGGAAAACAAATCCGTTCCCCAACCTAGTGTAGATTCAAACATTCCGCCTAGCAACCAATCTTTCATCGAAGCTTTAGCGTCTCTGTCATATGCTGCTGACGTTCTTTCTAATGCCTCCAAAGCAATCTCGTCTGCCGTTGAATCGTTGATGCTAGCGAGCTCTGGTTCGGATTGCAGAAATTTGCTTATGCATATTGGTCAACCTCTGTCTCCCAGAAGTCGTACTGAAGAATGGCTGGATCGAGACTACTCGTTGAATTCTAGGAGTAAACTGGAGACCGAAAACACTCCTGCTTCGTCGTTTGCCCAAACCAACAAAGCCCAACAAGACCAAGTAATCAAGACCAACGGCATGCCAGAGTCGCCCCGTGGGAGCTCGCACATGCCTCATAGTCAGCAGCAGACCTCGTGAGTATGATGGTAGCCTGTTGTATGTTTGAACAAATACGATGTTTCGCATAGCTCAGATAACCAGAGCGATGTGTCCGAACTCAAGTTGATGGAGCCAGCTTCAGCGTTGTTCCAAGCAGGAGACCAAGCACCTCATAGATCAGATCAAGTCGGCGTATTTACGACACTGAGTGGCTCGCAAGAACGGGATTCTCAAACTAACGCAGATGGCGTTGCTTTAAGTCCCATGGTCGACCATCCGCTCCAGCACCCCAGCTCGCCCCTATCTCAGAGAAACGGGGACTCCTCCGGGGGACATATGTGAGTACATATCCAGAGTGCTGCGTGACCGGTTTTGGGCATTAATAATTTGTTTGCGTACTCCCCGCCTGCTAGTACTGAGCCCGAAGAAGCGGAAAATCAGGCGACTAACTTATCGACACGTCACAGAATAATCGATCTTAACGCGTGAGAGAATACTGTTCATTATCTAGTTATATCTTCTAGTGATGCCTC
>WSTH01000024.1:0-61268 GCA_019616345.1 Ceratobasidium sp. 395 | reverse complement strand
GGGCACGATAAGAACAGCCAAGCCCATCAAGCAACATCGGCCTAAGTGTATGCCCCTTAGGGGCTAATTGAAGAGCTCTATCCTGCAATGAGATAGCTGCGTCAATATCTCCAAGGTCTCCTAGTCGCCTGTGTCGGATATGATGTGAGTGACCAAGGTTACCAATAGATCCCAGCTTCAATACGTATTTCTCAGGTAGGAGATCCACTGCTTGTTTGTGGTTTGATATTGCACTGTCGAGATCCGAAAGCTTCCCCAGCCGCAAATATCGATTTAAATGCGCTGTACCCATGGCATCCAGAAGTACAGAGTGCTGGTCATGACATGTTTCTTGGACGAGCGAAAGTCCGTGCGCGAAATGCTTGATTGCCGCTTCAATGTTTGCAACTTTACCAGCATGTCTGAACTGGGCCATATAACATTCGCCAAGTGCTCCAAGAAAGTAAGGCTTCCCTGCATGCTCCCCAATGGACGAGACCGCTTGAATTTCAAGACTGGTTGCTGCGTCAATATCAAGAGGATTCCCGGACCAATCAAAGCGGGATAGATACAATAGCCCAAGGCTATATAGTACATTGGCCTTGCTCACATCGTCGCCCGGAAGCAGGGAAATTGATTGGGTATGGAATTCAATTGCCTTGTCGATATCGCTAAGGTCTCCAGATCCAGTCATTTGAAAGCGACAGCAATGTGAGCTACCTAGGTATTTCAGCAGAAGTGGTCTGTCCGGGTGTTTGTCGAGTGTAAGAGAGATCGCGTGAGTTTGGAGCTCAATGGCTGTGTCGATGTCTTTACAATCGCCAGTCCAGAGGAATCGGCGTTGATAGGACACGCCCAGCCCACCTAGAATCACAGGACCGTACAAGCGTGTATAAGAGCCCGAAAAAGTTGTAGCCTTGAGGTGAGCAGTGGCTTCTTTTGGGCTGGTTGGTACTCTGAGGTAATCGGGTAAGAATTTGGAGGTATCTGGTTGGGTAAATTTGGTAAGCATATTACCGTAAAGAGGCTCTGACGATATCTCTTGTGCGATATTATTGAGCGCCTGGCTCTAAAGCGCGATGGCTGTTTCAATATCCCCCAAATCGCCATAATCATATTCCTGACGGGCCAAATACGTGAGAGCTAGGTTGGCAAGCAGAGATGGATCGACAGGGTGTTCAAGAAATGAAAGCGCCACGGTTTGAAACTCGACCGCGTTTTCTATATCTGGCGCTTCGCCTTGATGTCGATACCGATGCAGATGAGAGCTACCGAGGGCGCCGAGATGTTTGGCCATATGTTTGACATCGTTTTGAACTAGCCCAACTGCATTTGCCTGGTTGGCAATTGCAAGATCGATGTCTTCTAGTCTCCCAGATCGCCGGTAGCGTAGTATATGTGAGTTACCCAGGTTAGCAAGAACCAGGTGTAAGTTTGGCTGTCCAAGAGGAATACATGCAACTGCATCAGTCATAAATTTTACAGCCTTTTCGATGTCTTCGGTTTGTCCTGAGTGCCTAAATCGACGTTGATGGGATATCCCAACATTGTGAAATAGATCTGGTGTGGATTGATGAGCCTGTTCAGCTGCTATTGAGGCGGCGAGGTCATCGTAGTAGATTGCCTTATCGAGGTCTGAGAGTTGATCGTGGAGCTCATATCGAGACATGTAGGATTCACCTAGCGCAGAAAATATACCAGGAGTGCGTGGAAAGAGTGGAAGTGCTGAGAATTGAATGTCTATGAGTTTATCAAGCCGAGCTTCTTCTGAAGTAGTCTCGGACTGCAGATCGGACAATTGGCGACTGATCGTCATAGCCAAATCGCCTGTTTGGGAAGTCGCCACCAGGCCATCTTTTAGGTAACAAATTGCCTGGTTGACAGCCATCGTCGCCCTCTATCGGCGAGGCTTGTTGTGCGGATAGATACCTTTAGATACTGTAATACGCTAACTCAAGGATGGCAAAGGATATCACTAATAGAAGGTCAAAGGAATGCAGCCTATGGAGTGAGCATAACGTCGTTACTCAAGCTATTGCATATTACCTACGTGTCTATTTGGTGGTTCTCTGCTCCTTGAACGCGGTGTAGTGGTGGCGATGTTGATCTTGCACTTTACAGTGTAGTAGAAGTATCTGTCCGTTCTTCTCAACCGGGCGGGACGAGACCAATTTATTTATACGCTACCGGTATGTGCCCTATTTGCATCCGACCAGGATGCAGATGACTCGGGCTGCCTATCAATGATACAAATTTGGGTAAGCGACTGGCACCGTCCCTAAACGAGGAAGGTGAATGATTTTAGCCTCAAGACTAACGTCGGTACCAGCGATGAAGTTTGCTTTATTAGAGATGACGGTGTGACTCTGGGGTAGCGCTGGAATAAGGGTTTGGATATGAGTGGGGAAGTGCCTACAGCGTATGTTGTAAGTAGGGAGTCGTGGGATCAAGACTGACGATCTGCGATGCGCAGGATAACCTCGAGAAGACCACTTTCAAAGTAAGATAGTATGTTGGAGGCACGAAGGATAGGGAAGGGATGTAAAATGGTGAGGTTACTGTTGAAAAGCGCAAGATCGATACAGTTCGAGTTAGACACTTGAGCTGAAAGGTATGCGCCGGCTCTTTCTTGTTGGATTTGCGGAATTTGGCTGGCTGTATGCGTGCATTTTCATCACATGTATCATGTCATATACCTACGAATGGTCGAATTAAGTTTTCCCTTCTTAGTTTACTTCCACCGGAGTACGAGCAAAGTTACATTTACATTAGCCCCTCATACCTTATTTCGTAAAATTTCTATCAGCATCTTTGCTATATATCCTTAATGCACTGAAGTGAGCGCCTCGGGCGTGGCCAAAAGCTCCTCTCTCGCGCTGATCGATTCACTCCCGAGCTCATGTGCTGCGTCCCGATCGTCAATATTCCCCAGCCACATGGCATAGCTTACATCCCCGGTTGATTCTTCCTCCTCGATGGAGTCGAAGGACAAGCCACAGGCATTTAGACTCTTCTCAGCTGATCAATATTTCTGTCTCGCGCGCCATCGGGTAGGTCCGAACAGCGAATGGTACGATCGACTTTGGTCTACGACCGAGGGATGAGGCCGAAAACGGTGTAAATAGGACGGAGTTGAGTATGGGACCGGTTTCCTTGGCACTACTGTTACTTTTAACCGAGTTTCATCGAGCTGAATGACCCCCCAATAACGTGTTCACACTACTCTCGAGTCAACTACCTCTATGCTCAGAGTTGAAACGGTTTAACGAAGCGTAAATCCAGTATATTATGCACTATGCAAGCTTCTGTTCTGGCTTATTTAAATCAGATTTATAAAAGATGAGAAACCCATGTTCAAGTTGCGGTATTGACCTCCCAAGTTTCAACGCAAAATCTACTTTTTTTCGTTGCCCGGTGGGGGTAAGAACTCAGTATACCTATCTGGGTCATTCGGGTCAAACCACAAAACACTCCAATCGGAAACATCTAGCTTGTAGTTTTGCTTTAAGATAGTGGGGCCGATTTTATCCCATCCGCTTGATTCAGGTGGGATGTAGGCCTTCTGCGTGCTTTCACGCCGGACTAGCGTCAAACACCAATCAGGCATGCTGTCCGATATCTCTTTCTACAAAAGTACGCGTCAGAATGAGACATTCACAAAAAGAAATGTTGAATGTGACTTACCACGCCCGGAGGAGGAACATATTCAAAATATACGCAGTTATCTAGAATGCCAGCTTCCGCCATCTTTCGTTCGATCGTCACGCGTAATGCCCCAGCCCCGGCGTTAGGATACTTGTCATAGCACGCTTCATTATTGGCCTTAACCCAGGCTCGGCATTGTTCGTGAGTCTAAAAGGTAAAGGTGTGATTAAACCGGTCGTTCATACATTCAGAATCGCCACCTACCAGGTACCACCCAGCGAGCGCTGGCATAGTAGTAGTCCAGACGGAATACGGATCTAGTAATAGTGTTGAAAGTAGAGAAATCGCTGAACTTAAGTGAGGTGGCTACGTCCGACAATCCAGGCTTGGAAGCGATGCGCAGGGCGGAAGGACAGTCCGGGTCGATAATGCCGCTTTTCGAGGCTTCACAAGGGTATCCGTACTGGGCTCACCGCTCGCGGCTCAGTAAATCTGAAATGTGTATGTCACTGCAACAGGTAAATGTTATCTTGTGGTTGTTGACGGCCCGAAAATGGGTCACGTGCCAGTCCCAGCGAGGCCGGCGGATGCAAAATTTGGAAAGTCTATTTTCGATCATTTCGACCACGCCAATATGGCGCCTCAGAAACGTGCTCGGGACGCTCTTGAGCCGCCCACGTCCATACTAAAAGCGGAAAAAGTCAAGAAGGCCAAGCGCTCGCACGAACCAGGATCGTACAGCACTCAAGCAGCTGCACCGGCAGGGAAGAAGACTAAGTTTGGGGCGGACGGGAAGGAGAAGGACGTTAGCACCAGGACGAACGCCGTTGTTAGCGATGAAGTCGACTTTCCGAGAGGTGGTGGTGTGACTCTGGAGCAGCTGAATAGGGGCGTGGAGAGGATGGAGGTAGACGGGGATGGAGAAGTGTTTGCGGTATGTTCATGAGTGGGGAATCTTTGGATCGAAATTGATAATATACGGTGCACAGGATGGTCCCAAGAAGCCGAAAGCAAAAAAGCAGCCTGTTGGAGGTACGAAAGATAGGAAAGGGAAGCAAAAGGGCGAGGTTGCAACTCCGAAGAGCAAGAGCGATACAATTCGAGTCGAGCATTTGAATTACAAGGTGTGTACTGGTTCATCTGCCGTATAATTCTAGTATCAAATACACTATTATTAGCGCCTCGAACCCGGCCAAAAACTCCTCGGTCAAATAACGTCGATTCTACCTCTCGCACTCATCATTTCACTCCCGAACCAACTCATGGGCCATGTCCCTATCATCAATGTCTCGCCGCATCTTACCTCCCGACTGGAATCTTCTCCCTCCGACTCATCCGGCTCCTCATCTACATTCTCTGAAGAAGATGAAGACGAGGACGAGGATATTCCATCGCTATCCCAGCTATTCTCACCTGGTCAATACGTCTCGTGCACTGTGAAGCAAGTCAGACCTGCGAGTGGTACGATCGATTTCGGCGCACGACCGAGAGACGAGGCCGAGAAGGCCGCGAGGAGGGTGGAGTTGAGTATAAGGCCGGGAGATGTGAATGCAGGCGTTGGAGTTGGGGACTTGACGGTCGGGTTTGTGAGTCTTGTTTGTTATGTCTGCCTCTCTGGAAGCCGAGAGTAACAGAAGGGTCCGACAGAGTATTTCCGGCGCTATACAGTCGGTGGAGGATCATGGGTACACAGTTGATCTTGGCCTATCGGACGTTTCGGGTTTTATACCTTTCAAATCAAGCTCCAAGACCGAGGTAAAAAGACTAAGCGTTGGTCAAGTCGTTTCGGCTACGATCTCCAAAATCTCGGAAAACAAGCGATTATGTACGCTATCCGTTAAACCAGGTGATGTTCGAGACGCATCGGTGAGCCCAACAGGCTGTAAAATATCCAAATCCTAGTGGCTGATATTGTTCCTGTAGCTAAGCGAAGCAACGTCTGCCAATGCTCTTCTCCCTGGTTCACTCGTGTCTGCGCTTATAACGGCAATAGTACCCAGCGGTCTAAACGTCCAGATTCTCGGGTTCTTCAACGGTACAATCGAGCTGTTTCATTTACCCGGTGGTGTCGACAGCGTCAAAATTGGTGACAAAGTTGGTTGCTTTATTTTCTTATCCCTTATGGTTTAACTGACGTTATGATACAGATCAGAGCCCGAGTATTATGGGACATTCCAGGATCGAGTCCACCTCGGTTCGCACTCTCATTATTACCACACGTCCTAAACCTCGTCCCCGCATCGACTTTACCCCCGCCCCCACCGCAATCGAAATCGAAATCGAAAAAGAAGGCGGTGGAAGAGGGTGTAAAACTAAACGAGGCGTATCCCGTCGGAATGATACTCGAGTCTGTGCGGGTCGTGCGTGTGGAGAGCGAGTGGGGGTTGGTTTGTGAAGTTGGAGAGGGCGTGGGTGGATTTGTTCATGTGCGTTTCTTTTTCTTTTTGCCCGCGTCATCAATACCCTAATAGATCTACCATATGTAGATTTCTCAAATCGCCGATTCACTCGTTCCCCAACTATCCAGTACTTCGGGTACTTGGCGGGTTGGAAGTTCCCATCGCGCACGCGTGACAGGCCACCATGCACTCGACGGACTTGTTTTCCTTAGCTTACAACCGAGCGTACTGGAGTTGGTGTATATGCGAGCGGGAGATGTAAGCGTGGGCGAGATTCTCAAGGTGTGTGCTATTTCTTTCTCTGGTATAGAGGACGGGGACTGATGTTTTGGTGTGGGATCCTAGGGCACGATTACAAAGTTGAAGGAGAACGGGCTGCTGGTCGCGATTTCGGACAAGGTCACTGGGTTTGTTGGACCAGACCATTATGCCGATATCAGGTTGAAGCATCCGGAACGAAAGTTCAAAGAGGGGGCTACCGTGAAATGTAGAGTGCGTTCGGATTGCTCTTTCGAATTGGCATTATACTAATTTGATTAGGTCCTAAGCGTTGACGCTGACCGGAGCCGTGTGCGCCTCACACTCAAGAAATCATTGCTGGAATCTACCCTCCCTATCCTGACGTCGTTCGAAGACGCAAAAGTTGGAATGGTTACGGCTGGGGTTGTGCAGCGAATTGAGGACCGGTTTATGATTGTGGATTATTATGGGGGCGTCAAGGCACTGGTACCGCTTAACGAGTTGACGTACGTTTTTCTCTATCTTTTGGCATTGGGGTGCTTATGACAGTGATATAGGGACACAAAAGTATCGAGCACTGCTGGACTTTTTACCGTTGGACAGGTTGTCAAAACTCGGATAACAGCTGTAGATCAGGACGCCCACAAAATCACTGCATCCATTCGCCAAGCCGCGCCTTCCTTCAAAGTCCCCGTCGATGTTTCTTCCGTTCAAGTCGGAAAATCAGTCTCAGGAACCATCACCGCCGTTCATGACGACAATGCCGTGCTGAATCTGGCCGAACCCGAGGGTGCTATAGCGTTACTCAGCCTTTCCAACCTTGCCAACGCACGGGGTACGACGGTTCCCCAACTTCGCGCATCAATCGAAATCGGAGAAGAGATTGAAGAGCTGACTGTAATGTCGGTCAATGTGGATAAGGCGTTGGTTATCGTCTCAGCGGCCAAAACCAAGCCCAAAGACAAAGCCAAGTCCGGTCCTATCTCTTCAGCCCTCCGAATTGATGCGCTCGCGGAAGGTCAGATTGTCTCTGGGCGAGTAGGCGGGCCGATGGCGAGCGGTACCGGTATCAGGATCTCGAAACACATTGTCAGTCGGCTCCACCCTACCGACCTATGCGATGACTTTACGTCTTCACACGCTATCCCGCCCTCTGAAGGGAGAATCCTGGACGTGGCGGTTGTGCATATAGATAAGGAACTCAAACGGGTTGACGTCTCGCTGCGCAAGTCAAGACTCGAGCCCGGGGCTGGACACGAGGTGGTGGATCGTGAGGTGAGGAGTGTGGAAGACTTGAAGGTTGGAGAGACGATTCGAGGTTTCGTGAAGAGTGTGATGCAACATGGGGTTTTCGTGTACCTTGGGCGGGACGTGACTGCGAGGATCCAAATCAAGGAGTTATTTGACGAGGTGTGTCCGTAAGCGTCTGTTTGAAACCTCATACTGACTCTCTATCGTAGTATGTAAAAGAGTGGCAGCCTCGATTCTCGGCTGGTCAAGTTATCTCCGCTCGAGTCTTAAGTGTCAACACGAACACGAACCAAGTCGAGTTGACAATGCGCTCGGGCGAAATCAACAAACTTCTTAAACACACCGTCGGACTTTCAGACTTCCGTGTTGGACAGAAAGTTGAGGGCAGAGTCAAGAGCGTCACGGATTTTGGTATATTTGTTGAGATTGCTGGGACGAAAATTAGTGGGCTTTGCCACAAGTCTGAGGTGTGTATTGGTTTTTCATTCGAGTAGAAACCTGCAGTGAATGTTTGTTCAGGCCTCGAATAACAAAAAGGCCAATGTAGGCGAGGCGCTCAAGTCGTTCCGGGAGGACGATATGGTCAAAGCGGTTATTTTGTCCATCGATAAAGCGAAGCGGAAAATCTCGTTTGGGATCAAGCCGTCTTACTTTGCTGACGAGGATTTCGAGATGAATGGAGCAGACGAATCGGACGAAGGAGATGATGAGAGCGAGGAGGAGCAAAAAGAGGGCGGTGATGAAAGCTCTGAAGACGAAGAGAGCTCCCAAGATGAAGAGGGGTCCGAAGATGAAGAGACGGACTCGGATGATGAGATCGCTGAGGTAGGTAGCCCCAGAGTTCAGAAATTGACCTAACCTGGCTTCTGTAGGCGACTTTACCAGACGAACCTATGGCCGAACCCAAACCAACCGCGCCTCTCGACAACGCCCCCGCATTGTCGCTGAGCGGCGGCTTCAATTGGTCTACGCATAACAGAGACCCAAACAAAGTGGGCCCATCTGCTAGCGAGGACTCTGGCTCCGATTCTGAAGGAGAAACTTCGAAATCCAAAAAGAAAAAGAAGAAAAAATCTATTCTCCAGGACTTGACGGCAGACTTACACCGCAAAGTCCCCGAATCTACAGCCGACTTCGAACGCGTCATTCTAGGCTCACCTAACTCGTCCTTTCTGTGGATCCAATACATGTCCTTTCAGCTACAACTCTCTGAGGTCGAAAAGGCACGAGAGATTGGTCGACGCGCGCTGCAAACAATAAACTACCGAGAGGAGCAGGAAAAGTTGAACGTCTGGATCGCGTTGCTGAACTTGGAAAACCAGTTTGGGACGGATGAAAGTTTGGAGACGCTTTTCAAGGACGCGGCGAGACACAATGATTCCAAGACCGTTCACTTGCGTTTGGCGTCAATATTGGAAGAGTCAGAAAAGACTCGAGTGAGTTCCTTACGCATTCATAATCTTTCATTTGGCTGAAAATGCTGGTACTATAGCAGGCGGAAGAACAATTTGCTCGAATAGCGAAAAAGTTTAGCCAAAGCTCAAAAGTTTGGACATTGTTCGGCGAACACTATTTGAAAGCCGGAAAACTAGAAGAGGCCCGCAAGCTGTTGCCACGGTGTTTGTTGAGTCTCCCACAGCGCAAACGTAAGCGCATATAACTACATAACGTCTCAACAAGCTCACCAGGATTTTAGATCTTAAAACTATTTCGACGTTTGCTCGGATGGAGTACAAGTTGGGCGATCCAGAACGGGGCAAGACAATATTCGAGGGCATTGTCGAATCGCATCCCAAACGCAACGACCTGTGGTCCGTCTATATCGACATGGAGGCTTCACAGAATAATATCCAGAGCATCCGGTAGGTTACGCCCGTTGCTCTATTCTTCGCATACATGCCCACTTCATTTCAGGAACATATTCAACCGAGCGCTGTCGAGAAAGCTTACCACGAAACAGGCAAAGTAGGTTTTCTATTTTCGTTTCCAGGCTACTCCTAATCTCGCACATAGGTTCTTTTTCAAAAAGTGGCTGGAGCTTGAGCGTAGGATTGGCGATGAAACTGGGGCCGACGCCGTAAAAGAAAAGGCTGTTGCGTGGACGCAAGCCCACGCCGGTGAAGAATCTTAATCGATTAACTCAGCGCATTTTTATCTGAAATACTAAGGCTGTACAATAGATGATTGTATGCATAGAGCGTGAAGTTTTGACTACGTTCTAAAAAGCAGGAGTACTCAGGCCTAAGCTTGAAGATAAGACTATAATATCTTTTTGTCAAGCGGCCAATCGAAGTGTTCGCCTGCTCCCAAAGGCTCAGTATCTTACAGCTCGAATGATGATGCAACAACGGGCTACGATATATAGGCTCTACCGTGTCTCGGGTTTGCCCAACGTGGCTCGTGTTCATCTATGTGCAGGTGCAGCGGGTTTGCCTTCGCTCGCTCGAGCATGAGCTTGCTCAGCCCGGATGGAACACCCGAAACCGCGTCAATGTGAGTCCAGAAGTAAGGTGTGTCCAGCGTGACCTGCCGCCAGAGTGCGCAGGTATTAGAGAAATTGTAGGGAAAGGCGTGATAGTTTAAATATAGGACAAGATTTCGGGAGGGAGCAGGTTGATAATCGGAGCGAGCGTTTCCGATTTGTTCCTAAGTTTCAACAAGGAGAATCGAGTAGAACGTAAGTGCGCATTTAACAAGCAGACCAATACAGGTCGAGCTGTTCAGAATTAACTTAAAACAAACGTATTACGGACATGTTTCTGGGAAGGAAAGAAAATAAGGTGAGGTCTAAAATTGACATGACTGGGTGACGCGGCAGAAATCAAACTACCGAGCAGATCTTCACAGTCCAATGTGTATAAACGGCGCCCACCGTGCAACCGCTTCCGCTCCGACCTTGCCTCGCAGCTTTTTCGTCGCACTATGCAACGCCATCGCCGCCTTCGTATGGTCCGCCTTTCCGTCTTTCAGCAACTCTCCGTACACCACCTCCGCCACGTCCGGCCCGTCTTCATCTGCGATCGACCACATCGTTGCGATCACAGTTGGGTATCCGGCAGCCAGCATGCCGGCCGCAAGATGCATTGCTTCGTCTGGCAGGGCATCATCACCGGTTGCGGTCTGACATGCGGATAAGAAGGCGAGCCCCTTGTGCTTGAATGCACGCTTGGTGATTGTTTCAAGCGTCAGTTTACCGTCGTGCAAGTAGAACGCGCTCTGCCTGGGGTCGGCGCGGTTCTGGATGGCATGACAGGCGAGATGTACCCAGCTATGCTGCCCCATAGCATTGAGTGTGGCGGCGACGGTCGCTATCGGACCGTCTAGCTGACGATATCCAGTGGCGGCGGTGTGCTTTCCGACTACAGCAAGCTCGTCGACGGTCTTTGGCAGTGGGGTGAGTCCAGGTGTTTTGTCTTGCCCAACTGCGAGTATTCCGGCGTGTGGCATAGAGACAGGGTGGTTCGGAGCTAGCAAGGCGGCGAGGGTTGGCGTGTAGGAAGAGACGACGAGATCGAAGGTGTTGCGCGGTGTACCATCGTATAGACCCGCCGCATGCAAGGGTAAGAAAGAGAGTACTCCGGTTGCACACCAAGTGATATGTGGCAGCTCCGAGTCCTGTGACGACCTGTTCTGTAGTACGACGAAGCGATAAGACATGGTAGAAAGAAGAATCACGCAAATGAGACTTACAGTATACTGTAGCGCGTCGAGTATTGGTTCTACAACGTCCGACCAGAGTACTTTCAGGGGGTACAGCTTATTTTGAGCGCTTTCGGATGATTTATGGCGTTTGAAACCTCGAGGCTCGTCTTCATCTCCGCGATGGCCAATCAACGAGATTACGTCCGCGCGAAGCCTACTCAACATCTCTGGCGCGAGCCTGACAAGGGGCACATGCGTCACGTCATCACGACCAGGGACAATAATCAGAGCATCACAGCGAGTTCCATGAGTGTTGATCACCACAACAGGGCCCCTTGTGGCAGCTTTCTTGAGTATATGCGCCTTGCGAGGCTGCATATAGTTCTCAAACCCGGGAATCCGGCGGACCTCCTGTAGAAGTTGCCCCCACCGGAGGGCAGCGTCATGACGCTGACCTAGTAGGTCCTGGTCAAATGCAGAGTCTACTGGCGGGCATGTTGCCCCGCTTCCTGGCTCAGCAGACTCAAGCTGTGCGGCGACGTCCCGCATCCGATTGGCTAGCTGTAGATTAATGGCGGCCAGCTCATCGAATGGTGTGCGAGTCTGTAGCTGTTGAGCCCATACG
Organism: Ceratobasidium sp. 395; assembly: GCA_019616345.1. NCBI lineage: Eukaryota > Fungi > Basidiomycota > Agaricomycetes > Cantharellales > Ceratobasidiaceae > Ceratobasidium > Ceratobasidium sp. 395. Next base: position 49,487 of record WSTH01000024.1, on the reverse strand, counting down.
ACCGAGCGACCCTGCTCTAGCCACTCGAGAGCCAAGCTGTAAGAGCCGACTGAAACTGCCCATGCCACCGCTCCCGAAACAAGGTCGCTGATAGCAAGTATGGAGTCGCATCTTGCTTGGAATGTCTGCCCAAGCCATACAAAGTGTGGCAGGATTGTGAACGCGGTCTGGTAAGCCTCAAACGGAGACAGGTTGAGTCTCAACGAGAGGTCAACCCATGACCGAGCACCCAGCATTTGATATTTGGGATTGACAATTGGAGGGTTGGCCGCTTTCCTAAAGCAGTTTAAAACGGTCAATAGATCTGGCCGCGTACGAGTGTATTGAAAGCGAGCCCAACAAGCCTTCCCAAGCTTCAGTAAGTGATCTGGACTGCTCGGGTGACCATCTGGAGTAAGCTCAACAGCTCGCATGAGATAATGAATGGCCATGTCTATATCCGCCTGGTTGTTGGCATCCTCAAACCGGCTGATTAGACAATATCCTAGGTAACTCAACACCTCTGGTTTGCGAGGATGACCATCTGGAGTTAGCTTTACGGCCAAAGAGATATGCTCAATCGCCTGGTCCATATCCACTGCGTTCCCAAGCCGCATATACCGCCACCAGAACGAGACTCCTAGATTGCACGCCGAATGCGCCTTATCCGCCTCTCCACCCTGGGATTGTTGAATAGCCTGCAATTGGTACTCAATTGCTCGGTCGATGTCTGCTAGATTGCCAAATTTCTCATATCGAAGCTGCAACAAGCATGCTAGGTTTTCCAATATGGCATCTGGTGCGGTTTTGTCGCTCTTTGGAGTAGAATGAGCAGCAAACTCTTGATACTGGATCGCCAGCTCCATATCTTGCAAACTGCCCAGCCGCACATATCGATCCATCAGCGAACCTCCCAACTTGTCTAGTGCCCAAGACCTGTCTGGATGACCAGTGGGACAAAGCCGAAGAGCCATTGTATGACATTCAACGGCCTTATTCAGGTCTGAAAGATCGCCAATCCGCCTATAGCGAGACTCCAAGGAGCACCCCAGATGTACCAAGACAGCTGTCCTATTTGGGTCATGTTCTGACATAGTCTGAATAGCCAGCGTATCACACTCAACAGCCTGATCTAAGTCTGCTAGATCTCCATTCCGCTCGTGTCGAAGTCGCAGTAGCACTCCTAAGCAATGTCTTTGGTAGGGCTTGTGTTGGACACCATCTGGAGTAAGCTGAACGCATAAAACTTGGTACTCGAGCGCGCGATCTAGGTCTTCCTCGTTACCAATCCGTTCAAATCGTTCACAGAGCGAGCATCTGAGGTTTTCTAAGCACCTACTCATATTCGGGTGGCCCTCTGGAGTCAGCTGGACCGCTAGCGTTGCGTATTCGATTGCTTGGTTGATGTCCGCTAAGTGATCCAGTCTCTCAAATCGAATCCGCAGGAGACACCCAAGATAGGCGAAAGTAGTTGTTTTTGGCTGAGGGCACAGTCTCATGAAATGCCGCAAGCATTCTATTGCCTGGTTGATGTCCGAGATATCATGAAGCCTCACCCATCGATCGTACAGCATCTCAGCAAGCTCGTGGGCTAGACGCATTACCATCGTCATACCCTCCTCCCTGGCCATTTCCAGAGCTTGACTTTTGAATTTGATTGCCATGTGAAGCAGCTCCACATGACCTTTCGAGTCATATTCTGTCTCGAAGTACCGGGCAGTGATGTCCAGTAGGTCCACCTGCCTTTTCTTGGATAGAGGCTCGGTATCGATATTGTCGGCTGGCTCCTTTGTAGGATTTGTAGCATCGCTAGAGCCTATCAAGCACATCTATAGTCTGTTTGTTTCCGTACATGGATCGCTTACCACTGAGATTCGACTCCTGTGTGACCGTTTCATGCCCGTTATCCTTGTACGCGATCTCCGAACCACTTCGAAGGGACTTAAAGTCACTCATGATGCTCTCGTACGAGGCTAATTGAACGGCTCGTGACCTAGTATTCAAAAGGTTCAGGCGAGAGCTCGTTTCGGGGATTGAGATGGTTAAAGTAGGTTGGTTGTCGTATCGTATGGGTTTGTGCGTCGTAATTCTCGTTGCCGCCGATTTATATATACGGCTCCTGGTCCGTGCACAGCGTCAAAGGAGAAACGAATCTACAAGCTTCCAGCACGTGTCGCGCAGCCCCTCATTTGACAGCTGACGACCGGAGCAGATAAGACGGACTAAATATAGTAAGTCACATCCTCGCACCAAGTTTTTGCTTTGTTTCGAGAATTGATGAACTTTGGGCATAGCCTAATGAGCGCAAACGTGCAAAGGGCGTAGTACTTTCTTAGGAACGCCTCGAGGCAGGTTCGGCAAAGCTGTACCGATTACACACACAAGCAGGAGCCATTTAACACCAGATGGTTCAACTTGTGCTATTGCAACTATGTAGGAGACTCAAAAGAGCGCATATATTGACTCTATCCAAGCGCAACTGATGCTGCTAGATGTCTTCAGCGAACGTTACCTGTCCCCCGACTCCCTGTAAGCGCCGCTGGGAAAAGTCTCGAATAACCATATCCTGTGGCTGGTCGTGCTAGGTCCAAATGAAGGCATATGAAATATACTGCGGCCATGACTCAGTGCTGATGACCGATGCATCCAAATACTGTAAGAAGATTGGCATACGCCAATCTTGGAGTGCGATCCCGTGTGGCCCTGGACGTGGCCCGCAGAGACCTTTCTTCTCGATGAGCACTCATGAACTTGATAAGCATGAGACATCGCCTCAGAGGAAATTCCCATACGAAAGGGGCCGGATTGAATCTTATATTAATGGCAGGTTTCGTTGGTACATATGAGCTACTACCGTGGGCTATATGCGGCGAAAGACTATGATCGAAGGCTTATTCTAGTCGAAAAAAATATGTGAAAAACCAGATATGCAGAGAAAGGACGTCTTCGACTCAAAGCGGCTGGTTTATTTCCAGCTGATCGGTGTATCAGAAAGCAAAAGAATCTTCGACTGATTGAGCGCCCGGCACTTAGAGAAACGCCATCGAGCATATAGCGGTACTCTGGACAAAGACATGCAGGCCTACCGTGAGTAAGTAGCTATGCCTTTTTTGTGAGGTTTTGTGTAAATATTATTACCATGGAGAAACCTCGTTGGGCAAGCTAACCACTGGGTGAGTCGACGACTAACCCGTCGCTTCCGTACAGCTTCCATATTTTGGTTCGCTGTATGCACTGATCTGCTCGAGCGGCCCTCATATTGGGTAACTCTTAGTGCAATCTCCAGACTCGCTGAAAACGTCGTAAACAGCTTAGGGTATGCGTTCTGGGGTGGAAGCGTGCGGCCAGCCCAATGTAAGGGTCGCGCGCTATGTTACATGCTTGGCACAGCCTGCGGCTGTGCCTATCTTATCTCGCCTGCATACATCCACGTTCCCTACCTCTTTCCCTATTCTATTTCACATTCGTTCGTTCTCTCCTATTTAAGCTTGCCCGCTCGTGTACATACAGACCTAACTCCCTCGAATCCGACTCGTCTGGCAAGTCTATCTTACTCGCATTAAGTCTCGACACCGCCGACACTCTCGCATGCCACTCTGAGGTCCCTCGGACCTCACACCCGACCTCTCCACGCATTTCGAAAGGTTTCAGGCTAGGAATGATGGCTATGGTAGATTAGGAGGAGCACGAGGGTACGAGTTTCTGTCTAGCACGGTATTCAAACAGATTTTTATTCCCAGAACCCAGCATACATGCAACATTTGTGCGAAATCCATTGGTTCTATCATAATGTCACTTGAGCTAGATCGCTTTCAGGAACACTTGGAAAATATGATTTACAAGATGGCTCAATATGCTAGAAGAACAGTTTAGTTGTCTCTGGACGCTGAAGCAACCAGTGGTGAAATATATGGAATGAGAATAGAGGTTGACCGAGGCGGCCGACGACGGGACCGTGTCACCGTGTGGATGGGGTCGGTCCCTCAATGAAGCAGCCTCGGCTGGCTATGGGGGAACTTTGATGGCCAGGGTGGCGAAGTCGAGGGCTGAAACGGTGTTAATGGACTAAGCCAGGACCGAGCAGAATATATTATGTCGGTTTAAGCCCAATAACACCTCAGTTGACCATTTGGATAGAGGTCGAATCACGGTACACTGCCAACCGGCCAGTCCAAGAACCCGGCATTCCCGGGGCGCACATTCTTTGCGTCACTTTGGGCAGCAAAAAGGAAGGAGCAACAGCCGGAGACCGGGAGCGGAACCAAAATCAGCAAGCGCCGCCACGTGACAAAGCGTGTTGTCCCACATTTCCCCGCCGTAGGTCTTTTTGTCTTATCTCCTCGCTCCGCTTTCCTCCTTCCCCTCGCCTCGCCTGCTAACGTGTCGGTGGGCAAGCAGGTTGTACCAACCACCGCCAACATTGCGTTCCTGTTCGGAAAACAGAAAGAGACAGGTGGAAGGATGTCCTTCTTCTCGCGCAAGCGGCACACCGCCCAGCCAGCGCCGGCCCCTGCACCCGCGCCGGCTGCCATCTCTGCCTCGGCGCCTACTCCGTCGCCGCTGAGCTCGAACCAACAGGGCTCGTTTGGTCGGGTTCAGCAACCGCAACAACAACAGCCGCAAAGGCCGCGTCCGCCCGAGCAGTCGGATAGTCCGTTGCGTATGCCGGGTGCGCTGCCTCCGACTCAGCCGCAGCCTGCGCCGGTCCAACATGCTCCCCCCCAACAACAACAGCAGCAACAACAAGCGCCTCCGCAACAACAACAGAGTAGTGGTGGTCGACCGAGACAAGACTACCCCTGGTCCGTCCGCCGTCTGATGCTCGACGCGCCGCAAAAACTGCCCAACGGCAACGGCGCGCCCAGCGTAACCAGTATGCAGGGTCCGCTTCTACCGCGCTACGGTCACTCGGTTCCGCTTGTTGGAACGCCCACGGGCGAGTTATTCGTGTTCGGCGGGCTGGTGAAGGACGAAGTCAAAGACGACTTGTGGGTGGTTAGTGGATTCTGGAACGCGGACGCCACGGTCAACTCCAATGGTCGCCGGTCAACAAAAGAGATGGGGGTCAAGGCAGCGCTGATGGAGACTACGGGCGACGCGCCTGGTCCGCGTGTGGGCCACAAGAGCGCGCTTGTGAGCAGCGTCTTGATTGTTTGGGGCGGCGATACGCTGGCCAAGGAGGGTGACAGGAATGATGACGGGTTGTATCTATTGAACCTTTGTACGTCGTCCACATTTTTTTCTCTCGATTTTGTTGAGTTGGCGCTAAACTGGATTTTTACAGCAACGCGCGACTGGACACGAGTGTCTGTCGTAGGACCCGCTCCGCTCGGTCGATATGGCCATGCGGTAGGGATGTGTGGAAACAAGTTTATGATGTTTGGTGGACAAGTCGACGGAGAGTTCTTGAACGACTTGTGGTGCTTTGATTTGCAGTCTCGTGCGTCATTTTTCTTACTTCATATCTTCGGATGGAGTTGGCTAATAGGGATTTCTTTTTGCAGTAGTGCGCGGAACGTCGGCGTGGGAACAGCTTCTGCCCGTTCCAGGCAACGAACCCCCTCCGCGTCGGACAGGCCACGTCCTCGTCACCTTCGAGAACAAAATCTATATGTATGTCTGGTCTCCGTCTCCGCATCCTCCTTTGCCTAATCCTCCTCGCACAGTTTCGGTGGCACAGACGGCGCTTTCCACTACAACGACACCTGGGTGTTCGATCTCGCCACTCGCACCTGGACCGAACTCACCTGTATTGGATTCATTCCTGTTCCCCGAGAAGGACACGCGGCTGCACTGGTTGGAGATGTGATGTATGTGTTTGGCGGACGCGGTGTGGACGGAAAGGATCTTGGTGATCTCGGGAGTTTCAAGATTGGCAGTGCGTATTGATTCTTTCCTATCTCTCGCTACTTTGTTCCTATCTCCCTATTTTGCCCCACTTTTCCGCTATCTTTCTCCACACCCCCAATCCTTCTTATTATCTAATTTTTTTCTGGCCTTTGATACTGACAATGTGACATAATCAGATCAACGCTGGTACATGTTCCAAAACATGGGTCCCCAACCGTCTGGACGGAGCGGGCACGCGATGGCTACTGCCGACGGGCGGATGTTTGTTCTCGGTGGTGAATCGGGCGAGGCGGCGGGTGGGGCGCAAAGCAAGGACGATGCGTTGATGGTGCATGTGTTGGATACGAGTGAGTCTTCTACCCTTTTCTCTTAACTTCTTTTAGTGGTGGTGGTTGGGGTTTTATTTGGAAATTGCGTGGTTGGGTTGGCTGGCAAAGCAGTTGGAAATTAACGTTGGAAAGGCGGTTTGGATTTAACGTTGAACGTCGCGTGGGCGTCGCGGGCGCATTCTATGTTCATGCCACGCCATTGTTTCCATCCCTACTCGTGCCGTTTCTTCCCTAACATATCTCACCACTACCGTTCTTTGCCCTTTGCTCACCTGACCCTTCATCAGACCTGATCAAGTACCCCGAGAACAAATCTGGCGCGCCGCAAAAACGGCCAAACGGCACTGCGGCGGCGGGGGCTGGGGCTGGGACTCCACCTTCCGGGTCTCCTTCGGAACCGAGAAGGTTGCCTGGACAGAACGCGAACCCTGCTTCGGCGGATCCGAGGGCTGGTCTGAACGCGACGGATAGTAGGATGCAACAAGGTTCTCCGGCTGGTGATAGTCGGTTCCAACAACCGGGTTCTGCGCCGGAGAGTCGAATCCAACCGCCGGACGAACATCGACGTGGGCCGAGTGTTGACGAGACTCGGCGGGCGGGTGCTCAGAGTGTGGACGAGTCTCGACGAGGCGCTCAAAGCGTTGACGAATCCCGGCGCGATCGTGATCGGGAAGAAGCTAGGCGGGGCGCTCAGAGTGTTGACGAATCAGGATCGAGTTGGAGACATGCTACTAGCGGTCAGTCGGAGGATGAAGGACGCAGTGGGGACGAAGCGAGACGGTCTGGACGCGTGCGGTCGCCGAATGGAGTCGGGACTGTCGGACAATCGTTGGGTGCTGGTGGCGTTGGACTCGGACTTGGAGGAGCAGGAAGTGGTGGGGTTCCGCCGCCTAGGCCGCCTCGAAGGTCGGAAGACGAGGGTGTGTTGGATCGAGCGAGGTCTCCTCCCGGACCGGGACAAGAACAGTTGGAGAGGGCCCGGAGTCCGCAGGATGTTGTTAGGGCTATTCAGCCGCAGGAGCAGCTCGAGCGGGCGAGGTCTCCTCAAGAAGCGCTCGAACGCGCCAGGTCACCTCAGGACCAACTCGAACGAACTCGATCACCTCAAGACCAGCTTGAACGTACCCGATCACCCCAAGAACAACTTGAACGGACGCGCTCGCCCCAGGACCGAACTCGTTCGCCCGCCGAAGCGCTGCGCGCCAAGTCTCCAGTCAACATGGCCGCCGTCGCGATGCGCGGACAAGCCGGTACTCCTGGAAGTCGAAGTAACTCGCCCGCGGACGCAGTATTGGGCGTGAGGGACGTCAACGGGGCTGGGCCTGGGCCTGGACATATTCGTGCTGAGAGCGCTGTTTCCGCTCGGGGTGTTCTGGGATCGAGTAACCTTGTGCCTGGAGACGAGTTGGATGCGTTGAAAAGGCGCGAGGTGTGGATGCGTGCTGCGCTGGCCAAGGCTACTCTCGCTGGGTTTTTGTGGACGGATCAGGAAGAGGATGTTGATGCGAATTGGACGGATGAAGGATTAGCGGACGTGGTTGTTGGGTTGAAGCAGCAGCAAGCGAGGTTGCAGGTTAGTTCAATTCGGGCTTATTAGGCTTTTGATTTGGTACTGATGATGGGTGCAGTCAACATTTGCGGCACAAGTCCAGTCGGCATCCGATCGTCTACTCGAAGCTGAGCGTGTCAAGACCGCGGCGCTCCAAGAAACTGCGTTTTACCGCGCCAAGCTTGCTGCATACGAGTCGGGCCTCGAGGGCGATCCCACCAAACTCGAACGGGAACGGACCGCGAATCTGGAGAGGCTATTAGGCGCCGCGTCGGGCGAACGTGCATCGTTGGAGCGTGTCTTGCTCGAAAGGACCGAGGCATTGACGCTGCAGACTCAACTTCGCGAACAAGCCGAGGAACAGACGGCCGAAACGCTACGTCGGGCAGAAATAGCAGAGGAAGAAAAGGAGCGCGCGGTTGCCGAGCACGCCGATCTGCTCGACCGAAACGTATTCCTAGAGTCGTCGATGCGAGACAACGCTGAGAAAATTATCGCGATCAAGTCCAACGCGGAGCAAAACGAGGCGGAGCATTCTGCGACGTTGCGCAAGTTGGAAGAGGCCGTGGCGCTCCGGGACGAACATTTGCGTGTATTACAGCAGACTCAGGAGGCGCTGGCTGCTACGAGCGCGCGAGCGGATGATTTGGAGAGGCAGTGGGAGCGTTCGAGACAGGTTATCCAGTCGCTCGAGGGCGAGGTGGCTGATATGCGGGCGGATCTTGAGGCGCGTACGCAAGAATCCCAGACGGCGCTCCGTCGGCTTGAGGATGTCGAAAACGCATGGGCCAAATCGCGTGAAGAGGCCGATGCCCACCGGCGGGCAACGACTTCTGGCCTCGGCACACTCCTCGACTCTCACCGTGAGCTCCGAGCGGACGAAGACCGCGCGACACGGGGTCACGCCGAAAAAGTCCACGCTATGGAGATGGAACTCTCGTCGCTACGCAAGATGCTCAAAGAGGCCGGCAACCGGATTGGCGAATCCCAGTCGGACCTCGCGACGCACCAGAAAAAGGCGGGCACGGCCCAGAACGAAGCTGCGGCGCTCCGATCCCAGTTGAGCGGCGTGCGGGCACAGTTGGCGACGAGTGTGGCCGAGCATGGGCGGTTGAAGCAGGAACTGGCGATGAAGGAGGCGGCGGTGCGTGAACGGGCGGGTGCGGCGTCGTCGGCGGAGGTCCGGTTGGGGATGCTGCGCAAGTATTTGGTCGACAACGGGATCGTGATCGACGAGGAGGATATCAACTCCGAGGGCGAGTCGGGTCGAGGCGGGGTCGTTCGGATTCAGCAGCTCGAGAACGAACTTCGTGAGCGAGCAAGGTTGCATCAAGATGCGGAGCGCGAACTTCAAGAAGTTCATCGTCGTCGGGATGATGCCGAGGCGCAGGTCCAGCATTTGGCGCAACAGCTCGAGCGGGCCAAGTCGGCTTCGAGCCCTAGTTCTTTGGATGCCGATGGTCGGGCCGCGTCGGCTGAGCGCAAACGCGAAGAGACCGAGACGCGGTTGAACAAGCGGATCCAAGAGCTCGACCACGATTACCAGATGGCCGTTAAGTACGTCAAGTAAGTCGAGCGGGTTTCCTACGAATGATAGCGCTGACCTGCCACTAGGGGTACCGAAAAGATGATGCGCCGGATGAAGGAGGACTATGCCAAGTCAAAAGCTCTCAACGAGAAATTGCAGTCTGAGCTCGACGCCTCGCGCGGAATCACCAGCTCCGAAGCCGGCTCTCGTACTCGCGGCGCTACTGGTCGCAACACTCCCCAATCAGATGAAGGACATGATTCCCTCCGTGGTCAGCTAGTCGATACACAACGTTCGCTTCAGCGATTGACCAACGAGCGCAACGAGCTCCGACGCCAATATGACGCCCTCCAGCGCGAATTGGAGCAAACCCGGGAAGACCTCGTCATTGCCCAAACCGACGCTTCGGAACGCGAAGTCCAGGTTGAGGAACTCGAGGGCCGAATTCGTGAACTGGAGGATGCGCGCAACGGATCGGACGAAACCGTCGTCGAACGCCTAACCAACGAAAACGCGGCTCTGCGACGCGAAAAGGATCTACTTTCCCATAAAGTTCATCTGTTGCTCGACGACCAAGGCGGATACGCCGACAACGACCGACCGATATCTGGTATATCGCGCCGGGAGAGCCAGACGAGCACCGAAAACGGGATGACACAGTTTGATTCGTTTGAGGATTGGCAGCAGCGCGTCAACTCGCGTACGTCGACCAACCATCGAGAGAGCGATTACGAGCCGAGCACCTCGCGTGGGACTCGGTCCAATGTTTAAGTTTTCTGTTCTGTTTTGATTTTCCTCAGTCGTTCGTTTTGTTTCTTTCTCTCTCTTTCGTTTCTATGGTCTCGGTATTTCTATTTTTCTGTCCGCTGTCGATAGTGTTTGGGTTTGTGTCTTTGTTTATTCATGTGTCTTTTGTTTACTTCGTCGTCTTGCTCTGTATACCCGCCGTACTATCCTACACGACTAAAACAAATCATCCATTCGGGTATCATTTTTGTGGGTGTCCTTGAGAGCGAACGGATGACCTGATTGTCTTTCGATAAACTTGATCATGAAGTCCGGCCGTTGTTTTGAGGCGCCCCTATGGAGTCTTTCAAAAAAAATCTCGAGTTAAACGATGATTCGGGCGGTGCTCTTCATGAGAGCTCTCGAATGCCTCCAGATGCCTCCAAATGCACATAAGACCTCGAGCACTGGATTGGAGGCATATGAGGTTGTATACGCGTTCAAAAGCGGATAACTCAATATTACAACTTAGATAGTTCACAATGATAAGTATTATACTAGCCGTATAAATTATACCACTTTTTAAAAGTAGCCCCATGGTACCTAGAACGGTTCCACCACGCGCCACCAACGCGCCACCACCCGGGCAACCACCAGAGCTGTCACGTGATTATCTGTGTTCCTGGGCTGTGCCCCGCGTGGTTCGACTGTATGTTCGTGTAACGCGTTATAAATGTATTCCAAAAAAAAAAAAAAAAAAAAGAGCTGTCACGTGAGCATCTGACATCTTTTGCTAGATACAACAGTCCACCAGCAAACAGCAACATTCGTCTCAAGCTGCGAACTTCCAAGTCATCAGGCCCAGGTTTTGCCGGTCGTAGGTGTCAGATAGCGAGTTAAACTATACAATGATTTCATAATTGCTTCCCAATAGATATATTTCCTCACCCTGTTCTGGTAACCCTTCCACGCAGATGGAGTTGGGCTTGAGCACCGAATTCGTGTTGGACGAATGGAAATCCATACGAGTGCAGTTATCGAATTCGATTCAGTCTTTTACATCTGCTTGCGAAACCCTGCGTGCGGTCTCCGCTCGTGATCACCAGACTCGCACCAGAGCGGTCGCTGAAAGGGCGTTTATCCTCATCAGGAAAATGCCCCCCCACCAACTAGGTCCCAATAGACACGTCGAGGCGAACGGGGCAAGTCGAAAAGGTACCCTACCTGGTGGGGGCCAGCGAGTGCTCGACGGTGCTCGACAAGAAGCTAGGGTCTCAGCCCATTTTGGCTCCTAATTTGTCACGCCTCCGAGCCGGGCCTGTTCTTTCATTCTTTCTTGGTTTGTGGCAGTGTAACTTCCTATTTGCACTAATTATCAATACCGAGAACCAGCCGCGCGTTTTGTAAATCTTGAGCGCCGTTCAATGCGCAACGCAAAACTACCCCCATGTAAGCAGGTCGTCACTCGATGCAGTGTCGGGTGCTGTGGTCAAGAAGGCAGGCGTTGTATGCGCCAGCCAGGTCGTTCCATCTCGGACCGGACCAAGTCGGCGTCTCCAATCAGTCCTAATCTTGGTGCACTGGACAAATGTGTCGCGCACAGAGACATGTACTGCCACACACCAATAGGAGATGTTCATGAGTAGACTGTAACGACACCGTGGTCTCACACAACTGGCCATAATCACAAACTAATCCAAGTACAGCTATCAATTACGCTTTAGCTCCGTGACCGTATATAATGTGCATGATCACGTAAGTTATGATAAGGCCATATCCAGACATTTCTTGACTCCTTCCCATTTGTTCTCGCACATCACGTGCTTTTTCGAAACTTATGTGAGCACGAGCGTGCTCGAACGACTGGCACCATTCTACAGCGCTTAACTTTGTTTGGCCGATCGCTGCCCCTCTCTGTCACCCCTGGGTGATCATCGGGTCACATCCGCACGACTTATGTGATTCGATCCTCATCCTCGCGTCACTCACTCGTACTTTCAGTGGCTAATTTATTCTTCTTATTTTTATTCAATAATATGTCGACACCTGTTTCTTTGCCCGCTATTGGAATAAAAACCGAGTCCGTCTTTGGCGTTAGACCATGCAAATTTCAGACTCGGATATGCGACCTTCAACTTCAACGCCACCACTCGGTTCTAGTTTCCCCAACTGGCTCGGGGAAATCACTCTCTTTCTTGATGCCATTTATCTGGCAACCCACTGGTGTCTGCCTGTTAATCAGTCCGCTCCAACTACTTGGTGGCCAACATGCTGCTCACGCGGCTCTCGAGAAACTTGGTGTTCGAGCTGTCAACTTAACGAAGGACACAACGTCGGACGAATTGTTTAAGGTATGTAAACTCTATCCGCAACTGGAGTCACTCACCCACAGACGTTCAGGATATTGCTCGTGGGGAGTATCAGCTCGTGATTGCATCCCCCGAATATGTCGACGAGGACGAGCGGTTTCGGAAATATCTTTGGAACTCGCAGCAGTTTCGAGACCGCGTCACCCGGGTGGTATTTGACGAAGCTCACTGCGTTCTAGAGTGGGGAGACTTTCGACCTGCTTACCGTCGCCTTTGCTTCCTCCCTGCAATGCTCTCGAACGCGACATTTCTTGCGCTCTCGGCGACGCTTACTCCACTCATGATCACGGAACTCACGCGGCTGCTTGGACTTCACGACGTAAAGGTAGTTCGACGCTCAAACGATCGTCGTAATATAACCCCGATTGTTCGAAGAATGAAGTACACGATCAAGTCCCTCCACGACATCACATTCCTTATCCCCCTTGGCTTGACTCGCGACTCTCCAGCTCCCCCGAAGTTTATGCTATTCATGCGTAGCAAAAAACTGTGTGAAAGAGCTGCCAAGGTTCTCCGCTCTCGGTTACCTCTCGAGCTTCAGGATCGAGTTGTTTGGGTGCACGCGGAGATGTCGAGCGGGTTCAACGAGCGCGCAATGGAGAAGTTGAGGGCGGGGGAATTGTTTGGTGTCGTATGCACCGATGTGGCTGGGATGGTAAGTTCTCCGTCCCGTGTTCTCAAAGAATTCTACTTACACAACTATCACTCTAGGGTATAGACATTCCAGATATCGATCTTGTTGTTCAATACCAGCTACCTCAAAAGTTCTGTATATTATATCAACGAATTGGTCGTGCAGCGCGAGGTTATGGCCGCACCGCAAGAGTGGTTATCATTGCAGATCCAAGGTATTTTGACAACCCTACCATATCGGCACAGAAGTCATCGACAGGGAAGGGGAGGAAGAGAAAAGTGGAGGACGAAGTTAAACCTTCCACTAGACCGGCAAAGAAGCAGCGCACCAAGACCCACATCAGGAAAAAGGTTGGAAAATGATTAAGTGAAATTAAGTGAAATTACGCTTAATTTATGGGTTACGGGGCTTACGAACCCCCCCCCTTTCGTTAGACTGAATTTAGCCAAATTTAGTGCCAATGTGCCGTAATTTAGCTCAATTTATCAGAATTTAGCTAAATTATGGCCGGATTTAGGTTGCCCAAAACCCTGCAGTTTTTGGCCACACAGCCACCAGAGCCTACTACTGCCATGTGGGAGTGTTTCTGAGGTGTTTTCTCACCTGAGGTCAGGATTTATTGAATTTAGTCCAATTTAGGGGGATTTAATGAATTTAGTGGAATTTAGTCAATTATGCAAAATTACCCACCCAGGTTGTAATGATAGATCCGCTTTTTCCTGATGCACGATCACAGCGCAGCCATCGCACAAGAACAGCTGGCGATTCACGACACCACCAGCCTACCCTCTCCACCCGCCACTCAGCCCCCCGAAGACGACCAGACTGAGTCCAAATCTGACATGGAGCCGGTGATGGATGCATTCATAAATGCAGAGGTGCGAGGGTCTGGTTGCCGTCGCAGAGCTGGCAATCAGTATTTCGCCAACCCTGATGTTCCTCAAGGTACGTATAACTTACTTTAATCGATCTTCTTTACCTGACCCTGATTGATATGTGTAGAGGGCGACGAGGAGTATTGTTGCCCTCGTTGTTGCCCTCCGCCACCACCGCCTGAGCAGTGCTGCGATATCTGTAACAAGTTAGTCGTGGAGTCGACCAACGCTTTGGAGGATTTCAAAGCACCTCCTCGAGCCCGCCCGCAGACCAAGATACAGGACAAGGACTATGAGAAGTGGAGCAATGTCGATTACGGTCTGCGGGAAGCCCTTTGCATTTGGCGGGATCAGGCTGCTGAGGCTCGGTGGGGCCCATGGCACCCCGTGGGTGGTATAGGTATTATTGGGGACAACCAACTTGACCGTATAGTATTGCTTGCTCGCCGTGGTTTAATCGCAAACCTCTCGAGTTTTGAACGCGAGTTCAAATGGTTGTATTTTCCTCAATATGCAGTTGGTGTGCTGAAGATTGTCCACGATTCCTACCCACCGCCCGACACCTCCCAGCCACCTCCTACCATACCTACCAAAACTCAACGTGCTGCCCCAGCCCCTCGCTCGGAACCAAAGAAAGTCATGACTTGCAGTGGCTGCGGAACGCCCGGCCACACTTGTGAGTATTCATTTAATGTGTTCTAATCATTGATTCAACTAATATCTGCTAGTCCGAACATGTCCAAAGAAGAAAGAAGTACAGGCGGGTGCGTTTTGATCTGTCTAAAAATCCTCAACTGCTAGATCACCCAGCTGTATCCCTTCGACGTCGTTTTCTGCTCCATCTTCATCCTCCTCCATTGCTGACCATAAGCTCCCAGGCTGCTCTACCTCTCGCTCAACCCCTCTCGCAAATGCATTGACTGGAGGCGAGGAGAAAACTCGGCCTGCCTGATGTGAGCACATTCCCTCTCTCTCTAGATATCTTCGAACTATATTGAGACTAGTTTTCATCACAGGTGGTGGATGTAGCGTAGTCTGTGGTGTTAAATAAAAATTTCGCTCCATGATTTTGAGAACGGCAAGGTTTTCCTCAATTAACACGGATTCTTTCCGCAAGTGCGCCGGTGTTCGATTTGATCCAGATCCCGAGTACCTGCGCTTCTGGAAGTAATTATAGCGCTCAATAACCCAATCGACGCCTCGAAAGCCATCTATCTTTCCGGTCGGGTTGACAAGCCAGTTTTGTTGAGCCGCTTTGGATAGCTTGGCCGGCCACCCACCATCAAGGTACGTTAAAAATCGCATGATATGCCGAGCATACTTATGTTTGCCCGTCTGCCTCCAGATGTAGACCCAAAAAGGGAGAAGATCGCGGACTCGTCGCACGTCGCCATACCGGGCAGCACGCGTGACACTAAGATAGAGTAGCGCGTTCTGGTTGAATAGGTGGATTTGGTCGTGGACCATGTCGCCGTGTGTTCCAGAAAGATGGGCAGGTCGATAGGAGAGAGCGGCGACGTGCTCACTGACAACCTGGTGGGAGACCTCAACCACCTGCTCCCAAGTCGGCCTCCAGTCCTTCAAATCGACCCCGTAGACTCTCTTGACTGTCAATCGCCACCCCTCAGCAATCGTAGCGAGTGCCAAGTGTTGTATTAAACTGTGAGTCCGGCGGAATCCGGGGTTGGTACTGATCTTCCCAATCTCCCGTGGTCTTAGCAGTGTACAGAGGTGGAATAACGAGTGCGGGTGGGTTGAGTGGCCAGCGCGGGACCGCTCGAGGTAGATCCAGAGCCGATGCATCGCGTCGGCCAATGCCATCCGAGTATGGAACCAACCGGGCAAGAAAACAAGGAATTGGAGGCGGTCCCACGCATCGTCTTCGATCGCACGGCTTTCCTGAAGACTCAGATACTTTTCGCCCGCCCCCAAGTCGGCATGCATGAATATGATATGTGCCTTGAGCTGCTCTCTGTCGGCTCCTCCTTGGCGAAGTATGTTCTCCATTGCTGTGGCGCTGCCGTGCGAAGTTGAAAGGCTGATATCCATTGTATGCAGCGGTTTCTGTGCGGTTTTATTATGGGGAATCCAACTTCTCTGTGCCGGTAAGCCCAAGTTCTCTTTCCGAAATATCTTCTTCAGGTCCTGTGGTATCGTCTCCAGATCTTCGTTTAATAACATATCCCGAACATGCCAAGCGAATAACGAATGGATGCTCATCTTGTGTTCTGGAGCGAACGCGGTCCTCTGGATCATCGACATGAGGCGGTCATGCGAGAATACCACGGGCGGTAAGGAGCGAAATGGATTGAACGGCGAGCGAGCCCATAGCTCTTCGCATACCCGTAAGTCCTCCTTTACAGTCCCAGGGCGGAGAGGGAAAAAGGCCGCCGAGGTCATGCTGACCAGCTGCCCCGGGTTCTCAGGGGTTGGCTGCTCCGTATCGAATCGAACCTCTAGGTTGTCCAGCCCGATTGCTGAAACCAGGCCAGGCAGCTCGCCCTTCAACGATTTCCGCGCCTCACTCGACATTTGGTCAACCATCCGATTAATTGAAGTTGGGGCTATGCTCAAAGCCGCATGTGAGAGGAACTCAATTACGCTCTCAGACGCATCTTCAGTGTGAGCAAACATGCCGATCACCGCTTGCAAGGTGTTGCAGCGCATGTTACTGTTGTTCATGCACATACCAAATAGAAGTAGACGTCGCTATGTCCAGAAAGCTAAGTGCATTGTATATATTGTATGTTTTGGCGAAACTTACTACATGAGTTCGTTCCACTTGCTTCTGCAGCGCCCTCCCTTGTGATTTTTGCCACCGCGCGCCCGTATGCGTACTCCAGACGTTGTTGGGGTCGCCACCACCTCCAGTCAATTCCAAGGCTCCACGCTCGTCTTCAATTAAATCGTCATCCACGTACATCCCCCAACTCTCGTCCGGCATTTCAGCGTCCACGTCCGCCGTTGCATCGGCGGCAGACAGCTCTGGCATTGGGACCGAAGGCTTGTCGGCCTGGTGGCGGTATGTAACCTCGGTCAAATAATCGCCCCGCCCGTTAGCTAACGTGGCTTCCTTTTGGATTGCTACGACGTTTAGAAGCGCTCCAAACAGTTTCCAAACGTTTGGACAGAGCTCCTCGAAGGTGCGTGCCATCTTCATGCTCGAAAATTCGGAGAACTGAGAGGGCTTTGCATGCGCCACATTGAAGTGGAACCCGACGGAAGGCGAGAGAAGAAGGTTCAGCTCGCACGCGTAGGTTCGGAGAGCGATATTTCGAGCAATTTGGTTCATTGTCGGACCGGTTCTCGGTGTATTTAGAAAAGTACGTATGAGTGCATTAAGTGTTGCGGGGCTACAAAGCTGCTGTTGCAGTGCCGATATCGCTTCTGTAGGCTCAGGCTCGGTAACATATGCATATATTAAGTCAAATAATGATAAACCGTCGTTTCGGAGTATTCTAGCAAAGTTATCGAGCTGCTCTCTAGGAATCATAGCAAGTGGCGAAGAAGGACATCAAGTGGCGAAGAAGAGAACGAGGAGAAGCGTCACGCGAATCGTGCGGATGTGACCCGATGATCACCCAGGGGTGACAGAGAGGGGCAGCGATCGGCCAAACAAAGTTAAGCGCTGTAGAATGGTGCCAGTCGTTCGAGCACGCTCGTGCTCACATAAGTTTCGAAAAAGCACGTGATGTGCGAGAACAAATGGGAAGGAGTCAAGACATTTCTGTAAGCCGCACCGGAC
Source organism: Ceratobasidium sp. 395 (assembly GCA_019616345.1). Taxonomy (NCBI): domain Eukaryota; kingdom Fungi; phylum Basidiomycota; class Agaricomycetes; order Cantharellales; family Ceratobasidiaceae; genus Ceratobasidium; species Ceratobasidium sp. 395. Next base: position 31,903 of record WSTH01000024.1, on the reverse strand, counting down.
CGTGATCACGGAGAAAAAACAGGCCCGGCTCGGAGGCGTGACAAATTAGGAGCCAAAATGGGCTGAGACCCTAGCTTCTTGTCGAGCACCGTCGAGCACTCGCTGGCCCCCACCAGGTAGGGTACCTTTTCGACTTGCCCCGTTCGCCTCGACGTGTCTATTGGGACCTAGTTGGTGGGGGGGCATTTTCCTGATGCTGCTCGATACGGAGCTTGAATCTTTGGCCGCTGAGGAAAACACTCTACGTTCCACCCGATTCTCCTTGTTAAAGCTCAGGAACAAATCGGAGACACTAGCTTCAATCAACCTGCTTCCCTCCGAACTCTTGACCGAGATATTCAAACTATCGATATCCAACTGTAGTTACTCCAATCCCGACGACTTTCCCTACAGTTTCGCTAATACTTGCACATTCTGGCGACAGATTGCGTTGGAAACACCATACTTTTGGACTCACGTGGACGTTGGTCCAGGTGTTCCACGGGGGTTGAGCAAGCTCATGCTCGAGCGAGCGAGGGCAAACCCGCTCCACTTGCACATTGATGAACATGAACTGCCCCGTTGGGCAAACCCGAAACCTGGCAAACGATACCAACCAGATCCTCTACTTAGGGATCTCAAATCTATCATGCATCGCGTTCATACTCTTAAGCTCTCTTCGCAGAACCTTGAAGGAAGTTTTGTTGGGCGCATGATAAATCTATGGCTCGATCATGGTGATGGAGATCTGGTCACACTCCTCTCGGTCTATCAACATCTTGGCGACGAAGTCTTGTTTGATGATTACCATGAGTGCACCGCGGTAATACACACGTCAGAGCATGGGAAAGACGTGCTGCTATCACTTCAAACACTTCATCTACATGGCGTGCGGTTTAACTGGGACAGTAATGCCTATCGTGGACTGGTTGACCTCCGGCTTGGTTTCGAAATCAGGAGTGCGATTGCTGCTATATCCAGTTTGGAGTTTGTCCGTATTCTTCTAGCGAGCCCAATGTTGGCAGTTTTGAAGCTGAGAGGACTTGAGGTTACCGGCATAGAGGACCTACCCCACATCATTCCAATTTCACTCAGCTACTTGCAAGTATTGAATCTGGGCGAAATGCGTTCGGGCACTCTGAAACACTTGTTGTCTCTAATTGGCTTGCCTAAGTCTTCTTCTGCTGAGCTTCGTGTCGGAATTGAGATACGCAGCTTGAAGATCGAAAAGGAACTGACAGCCTTTCTTGGTCATTCACCAATTACGACGTTATATTGCCTCTGTCGATCGAAAAATTTCAGCGCCTGGTCAGCTATCTTAGCGCCTCTTAGCTCTCTCAGCACCCTAATCCTGGATATGAACGCCCGTGATCTCAAAAATAACTTCCCGCCATTGCCAGCCAATTCAAACTCACGGCCGGCAATCTGCTCCCGTCCCCTTAACCTTGTTCTCAAGAAATGCTGTCCCTCGTCTGAGGATATAAACAATCTAGTTTCTATGCTCGGTATCCATGAGCTTCGGATTGAAGATCCCGGGTTTGTCGATAAGTACGGTATTGATCGGCCGGCCGGCGAATACTGGGAGAGCATTCGGACGTCTCTGGTACACGCTCACCCTAACCTTCGATATATCTTTGACCAACGCTTTCCGCCCAATAACGAACACTTAGACATATCACCCGGCCATTGGCCATAGTATATCCAGCATTCACTCCTTTTACTTCCCATGATGCAAGTGTGTGGGGGGAGAGGGTTCCATGTGACCCCCTACGCTTCAGCCGATAACTCGCTACTTGCCTGCTAATCCATAGACATATGTGGCCTTTCCAATCCATTATGTAGTCATGCATACTATGGATATACTGATACTACCCAAGAGCTTTTTAATTGAGACCTAAGTTGTCTGCATTTGATGTCAATACATAAGGCTCTGTCTTCACTTGACAATAAATTGACAATTATAAGCACAAAAATAATTCACACCTACTCACACTGAATTCCGACGCCGCCAAAAGTCTCACGTTCGACAGTAAGGTTCCTCAGATTCTGCAAGTAATAAATAACGCCTACCATCCTTATTTGCGAACTGATGCGGTTCAACATAGGTCGACGGGTAAACTGCCCTATCCTGAAGCACATATCCATAGCGCAACTTTACTAGGCTTGGAGTGAAGTCACAATTCTTTCATATGTACAACGGGTTTGCAGCCGAAAACAGACCAATAAGCAGGAGCGAGATCCTAAAGACCGGCTCAGAACTTGCAGCTGATAGAACCAATTCTGTTAGACTCATTTGACGCGCAATTGGATAATAATACTTACTAGGAGTTGGCAGTATTGCTGGTGAGTTTCGTAGGCTCGTCGCCGCTGCTGTTGCCCTGGTAGGTGTCGCAAATGCTCTTGACCGACGTAAGCTGCAGCGAGCTCTTGGTGATGGTAGCGGTGTCGCCGTAGTTGGAGTTGATGCCAGCCAGAACGGAGCCGCTCGAGCCAATGATGTTGGAGATAGTGACCGCGCGCTTGTATTGACTGTATGCGCCGCGTGTCAGTAAACTAAGCCTATTAATGATTGCAATATGAAAACCTACGTAGAGCAGTTTCCGCATGAGCGGTATAGCTTGCCGAACGTCTGCACGCAGTACGAGTCGATCTTGACCGTTCCGCCACCGTTGTGCTGCACCACCTTGTCGCTCGCAGACTTGGCGCCTCCGCCGACGATGTTGGACGTGCCAGAAGACTGCTTGATGGTGATGGCGTCTTCGCATACGTCCTCGAACCAGACGTTGTAGAGGTTGCAGGGACCGAGGCAGTGGACACCCTCCGCTTGGTTGGCACCGATGACAACGTTTCTGAAGTGCATATAAGTACTGTGCAGACATGTTGGAGTATATATATGAGATCTGAAGCTTACTGAAGAGTACCTCCGGACTGAACCAAGAACACGGCGTCGTCGTCTCCGCCTTCTGCTTGGCCGTTGCAAGCACCAGAGCCACGGTCGAACCGGACGTTTCCACCTGCACAAGTTTTGGTGTGAAACTCAAGCGCATACAGTCAGTGCTTCTGACGTACCATCAAAGGTACCGGTGACGGAGATGGGCTTGCTCAAGCTAGAAGTCTTGGGAGGAGAAGGGAAGGTGCAGCTGGCAGCACGCTTCACGAACGTAGGAGCGTCCGCATCACGACGCACAAACTCGTCGACATGAGCGGTAGTGGGCGAAGGGGCAGCGACGGCGGAGCCGAAGAGAGAGGCGGCGAGGGTGGCGAGAGCGACGTAGGGAACAGCGAGCATAGTGAAGATGTAGAGAGATAAGAGCAAAACTGGCGATTTTTAGCGATGAGTTGTCTTGAAGTGAGTTGATCTGAACCGAGTTGCATACACGCTTTTATATCTAGCTGCTGAACTCTGTGAAATACCCGGGCCGCTCCTATTTTTTACTACCGCTTCCCGAGCGGTCCGCTCAACAGGCTGCTGGCTTGCATGAAGGCCTAGAGAATCCGGTTACCCTGAGTGGTCACGGCCCGCCTTGGAGTAGAGAACATGAACTCGCGATGACGAGGTCACTTGATGGACCGCTAATATTTTTTCCTCAAGCGCATAGAGTACTATTTCTCCGCTTGGGTAGTTTGTACCTTGCCTAACCTACAGATACATAGTCGTAAGCGAGCTCTGTATTGATTATGTGATATAGAAAATATTGTGAACGTGGCAAAAGCAACTCGAGCATGCCTCGCCAAGAGAAATTTGCCGTATAGATCATGCCAAGGAGAAGCGGGTTGAGTTCGCGCCAAGACTTATCCATAAATAGCCGCTCACGTGTATATCTCACAATTCAAGGTGTCTCTGATTAAGCTTCCATTTGGCTTCCATGGTAGCATCTTGCCACGTTACCACCTGGACTGTTAGATGACGAATTTTTGGGAGCAAGTGAAGCCTCCGATTGGGCGCTCAATAGTCAGCCAAACCCGCGGAGCAACAAACACGAGTATACAAGTACTTCCAGTAGTCTTTTCTCAGGACTTCATCGCACAAGCATACTCCTCATACGAAGGTCACTCGCCTCATAGCATATAACCGGCCAGCTCGAGAGCATACAACTCTACTCCAGCTTCACAAGGTTTTAGATTGACATCTACACTCACTGGCTAGGTTGGGGTCAGGCGCAATGGGCTCTTCACGCGAACCATGACGATAAATCAGTAGCAGACTAGGATCTATTAGAGAATATCCGTTGGACCTCCTGCCTGTGCAAATAACATAGGCCAATAAGTAACGTGCTGGACGAGTGCACAAATCTACCATCCCCAGCGGAAGGAGGTGTCGAATATCAAATTGTATCCCATAAATGCGACGCTCCTTTAGAAGAGAGCGAGCTTTAACCACGCTGCCCCTGCTCCCGTGCCGGGACGATTGTTGTACATTTCGGCATCGCGTTGCTTTAGCCATTCCCTGCATTCATATGGGACTAAAAATGTGATTTGGTCAACTAGGATGACCTTACGACTGCTGAACTTGTAGAAGGCTCATCGCGTAGAATCTGGCGAGAGCCGGCGTCTCGAGATTTTACATTAGAGGCTAGAGGTATGGTGGTGGTTTCCCAATGGCGGCGCCAAATTTTGCGTATTCGCTCGGTTGTAGTCTTGGTTTCCCCGCTTAGGTTAGCTAAACAAAGATAACGAACAGCGCATTGATTGTACTGTAATTACATTGACATGACACTACGAGTGGAGTAGGGCCAGAGCGATAGCGTACGGGGGCAGCTCGTGGTCGGAGGTTGGGGCCGCTAGCAGCGCATGGCGTGCACCGGTGCCATGCGGTAGTATGACTGGCTACCCGCAGCTTCAGCGAGTGCGCCGATTTAATTTGCTACGGTAAATGAAGCCGGTAAGTGGACCGAGTATTCGGAGCACAGAAGTGATCATCCGTCCGTTCTGGTGGGCCATTCCTGACTATACACAAGGCGAGTGAGCCAGCATTCGCGTAGGCTACAAACAGCGAGCGGTTGACTCACTCGCCGGCGCTCATATGTGGTGCGCTCTCCATCAGGGAAGTCCTACCGATGGTTTTGGCGGTTGGAGGTGATGATTTGGCGGGCAAAAATCCTAATTGGAGTTTTACTGGTCTCGGCAAACTCAGCCGATCGCTTGCTGTTTGATCCGGGGGTTCCTGGATGTCCCGCATTTGCTTGGGGAGACGAAAAAAAAGGCTGCTAAATACGTCAACGTTTCAGAGCCGCAGTAAACACAGCCCGCTTTTACCTACTTACCATTGATGGCGCCCGGCGGGGACACGGCGAAACGGCAACTGTGTGCGGCATCGTAGGAAACGAGGCGGTCGTAGCACATCTACTCAACCGCCTGAGCCCATGAAGATAGTTGATTAGCTGTAGTTCAGGTAGTCCTTCAACCTTTGCGCCGATAAGTAGTCGGATAACCAAGCTATTCGTATGCGTTTATCTCACTATCGCCGCAAAGAAAAGAGAAAATAACGTACCGGGACCTTTCGTGGCCTCTCAAATCTGACCTCAAACTCCAACTTTCTAACGATGTAGTTGCTAATGAAAAGAAGAACTGGGGATTATGATAGAGCTCGGGCTAGAGGGAATTGGGGTGAGCGGTCTGAATCAAGCTACGCTGGTGGGTTAGACATACCAAATGTCAGAGCACTGCTCACTTGCAACGCCCGTCAATGGGATGGACCAAGGACGACCAAAAGACGATCCGCAGTTACACCCATACTTAAGGATACGCCGCTCCATCGTGGTCGGTATATTTTTTGTCGTTGCTTGCTTCGTTTGGTCCCAACGCAGGATACCTGCACACGCAGTGAATTATCCCACTGCTCGAGCGAACACGGTCGCTAAGGCGGTTTCGGCTGCTGGACCTGATCAAAGAGGTCCTACTGTTTCGAGCTCAGCGGTGACGGAGTAGGCGCCGAGGCCGAGATAGGAACCGGCGTGGGTGCAGGGACCAGCGCTGGTTGAGCGGTGTGCCGCTTGCGCGAAAGGACATCCTTCGACAAGATTATTTCTGTTTTCCGAGCGGGAACGCAGTGTTGGCGGTGGGTGGGATAGTTTGCTTGCCACCGCACGCTATCAGGGGAATAGAGGACAGGGGGAAGAGGAGGGGTGGACAAGAAGACGCACGCAGGCGGAGAGTCACGTGCGATATTCACACGCTTTGTCATGCGGCGCTTACCGTTTCTGGTTCCACTCCCGATCTCTGGCTGTGGCTCTCATTTCGTTAGCGCCCAAAGTGACGCAAAGAGTTTGCGCCCCCTGGGAACGTCTATCGTCCGGTTGGCGGTGTATTTTGTGTGGAGAGACGATTCGGCCCGTACTTTGAAGGTAAGCTATAGGTCCTGTTAAATGCTAAATCTACATAACACGCTTCGTCCGGTGTAGCTACATTGTGTTCGGGTGGTATCGCCGTTTCAACCTTCACCTTCGCCACACTAACCATCAGCTCTTGAATGGTAACAGAGGCTGCTTCATTGCGGTCCGAGTCACCTATGCGGTGGTATAATCCCGGCAGGCGCTTCGGTCGACTGGAAGCTTTATACGTCACCAGGGTCTTCAATACTCATTATCCACGTCTTTCGCCTAAAAAAAACCATGACGCACAAGCGGAAGTATATACAGAAGATATCACAAATGTGATACCAAGAGTCTCGTATTGCTAAAACCTTTTTGCCGAGTTGTAGCCGGGCGAAATGGGCGTTTGGCTGGTCCTCGTCAATTCTTTATCGACAGGCTATCATGAAGAGTCATGAAAACCTCCGTACCAGGTGTTCGGATTTTGCGGATGTCGATATAAGCTACGGTGCACGGGTCAATATTCCCGGCTCTAACTCTGCGCGCTCAGGCAATACGCATACACCTTCACCAGTTGGCCACACAATCGTGGACCTATTTCTCGGCAGCCCCTTATAGTGATCAGCGCGGATTGGGACGAGGTACCCCTGAGAAGCTTGTAGATACTGTAAACGGCTGTAGACGCCCCGCCGGCAAATTTGCGCCCATGACCAGGCTGTGCTTTGTGCCCCTCACTTGTCAAAATCGAGTTAGTACGGCCCATCGATCATCTTAAAGCGAATCACATGGTTATGATAAAGGACATAAAACTTAGTGTAGTATCGAAGCAATTGAGCTCGATATAAGAGTCAAACGAGTAATGAGTTTAAGCTAATGGTTTATTGGGTCACGTTCAGCGCGGCTTATATACCTGAGGGACAAAAGCATCATATAGAAGGCGCTGGGAGTGAGACCCCTCGCATGTGATAAACCGTGGGACAAAAAGGCAGATGAGCAGAAGGTAAGAAGACGTAGGGCAGTAGAAAGGAGATGTCCGACAACTCTTCGGTTGAATCCAACCGACCGACTATTTAAGGTAAGATTTTCTCAGGGTGAGATTAATGTGACGTATATACGTCTTGCCAGCGGCGGCCGCAGGCCGTGGGGCGAACAGCTGCGCTGCACAGGGTGGAATACTGTAAGTCCCTCCCCTTCGAGGCTGTGGTGGGCTAAGAGCCATATATATAGTAGCAACGAGACGGAGAGGGTTACGACGAACGGAACTTAAACATCCCCATCGAATACAGCGCCTGAATATTTCAATCTTTCTCAAGCCGTGAAACGAGCCCTCGACTTTAATGGATGACATACCCATGGACGATTCTAATAGGTCAGTAACTGGTCTATTAGTCTCGTACGAGAGTAGTATGAGTGACTTCAGCTCCGTTCAAGTAGCGAGACCACGTACGAGGGAGAGAGCGACAGAACGGCTACACCGGAATCAGACCTTAGTGGTAAGCAGTCTGTGCATGAGAATAGGAGTCTGAATGTCCTCGATAGGCTCTAGTGACGCTACAGATCTTATGGAAGGGCCATTCAACGACGTTGATGCCAAGCCTGAACCCAGCCACGTTATTGTTGATTTTTTGAAAAGCGTGATTGACACAGTAGTTTCGCCTGGAGCATCAGCAACATTTGATCTGACGAGGTTCGTAGTACACAATATCAGAAGGGCAATAATATACAAACTAACTATCGACTATAATGGTTAAAGCCGGGAAATACAGGTAGACTCGCTTTCGTTGCTGGCTCACCACTTCACGGATTTTGGACGCCAGTCACCAGGGGGTGTAGATCTATTCAGCATGGCAATCGCGTATCAAAGTCAAGCTCTGGCGATAGCCAGGGAAGAAAGCATGGTGGAAGTAGAGGAGTGTTTCCGCACCCTCGGCGATATGCTATACCACCGATGGAAGAGGCTCGATAACGTCTCAGACATCGGCGGAGCGATTAAATGCGCCCGGCAAGTCATGATACTGTGCTCTGAAGACGACCAGCAAAGGGCAGATGCTTTGGACGATCTCGGACGTCTCCTGCACGATCGGTTTGACAGACTGGATCACCTGGCGGACATCAACCAAGCCATCAAATACCACATGCTCGCGGCTCAACTGGCTCCAGAGAGTGACACGAATAAACCTCAGTGTTTGGGTAGCCTTGCTGACTCACTATGGAGTCGATATCTGCGAATTGGGAATGTGGAAGACATGGATCGAGCAATTGAGTGCCAAGCCCTAGCCGTTCATCTTACCCCAGACACTCATCAAAACAAGTCTAGTTTACTAGCTGACTGGGGACATTTCCTGAAATATCGACACATGGAACATGGAGATCTGACAGACATAGATCAAGCCATTGAGTGTTATATGCTAGCTTTTCGGGCCCATGAGTCAGAGGATCATCCAGACAGGCTATCTTGGCTCATGGAGCTCGGGTGCTCATTACAACATCGATATATAAGAACAGGTGATCTTTCAGACTTGAATAAGGTCATTGAATACCGTACCATGGCGGCCGGGCTTGCTCCAGCAGGTCATTCCGACAGGCCTTGGGTGCTGAACATGTTAGGAGGCTCGCTGGAGCTTCGATACGAGCGACTGGGCAATCTGCAAGACCTGGACCGGGGGATTCAGTGCCAAGAGCTTGCTGCTAGTCTCGGTTCAGATAATGACAGGACCGGGCCGCAACGATTGAGTAACCTAGCATCCTCGTTGGAGTCTCGATGTCGGAGGCTTGGAGATTTGGAGGATATAAACCGAGCAATTGAGTACCAGTCGCGGGCTATTCAGCTAGTTTCGGAACGCCATCCGGATAAGGTGGGTATGATACGCAACCTAGGAAACTTCTTACGGCGGCGGTATATGCGGCTTGGGAACACAGTGGATCTAGACCTGGCAATCGAGCATATGTCATTAGCCGTAAAGCTAACTCCAGACGACCACTCCGACAAACCACGTCAACTGTGCGACCTAGCGATTTCTCTAGTTATTCGATTTGAGGGGTCCCACAATCGTGCAGATATAGACTTGGCCGTTCAGTACCACTTGCGAGCTGTTGAGCTTACTCCAGATGATCACGAGGACAAGCCACGTCAATTATGGACACTCGGGTTGGCTTATGAGGCTCTGGCTCGATCCGTGTGTGCAGGTTGTAGGCTGAAAGTTCTGGTATTCATCGTACCTTGCTTTAGCAAAGCGGCCAGCCTTCCAATCATCCATCCCGAAATTCAAATAAAGTGCGCCTGGACATGGGCTGGCTACTCGTTAGAGCTCGACCAGTCTCCGCTTGAGGCATACAAGACTGCGTTCGCTCTCCTTCCACACTTTGTGTGGCTTGGCCAGACACTCCAAGCCCGATGCGACTCCATACCCAGTATCGGCAACCTGGTTTCAGAAGCAGTGGCATGGGCAGTCTCAGTCGGGTCTTACGATCTCGCTCTCGAGTGGCTAGAGCAGGGTCGCTCAGTCGTTTGGTCTCAGCAGCTACAGACTCGTAAACCGTTTGATGACCTTGCTGCCGTCAATCCAAAACTAGCTGATCGGATGCGAGACATCGCTTCGCAGCTTGAGGCTGCTGAGCCCCAAAGCAAAGCAACATGCCTACCGGCGGACTCTTTATTTGACCTAGACCTACAAGGTCAGCGTCATGGGGCTGCACTCCAGTGGGAGCAGCTACTGCGGGAGGTGCGCCAGCTTTCCGGGTTCGAGGACTATATGCTGCCTCGCAAGGCGCATATACTCAAAAAGGCGGCTACCAGCGGTCCGGTTGTGGTGGTCAACACTCATGAGACTCGCTGCGATGCTCTGATCATTGTCCCCAATCGTGATGGCGTGACGCATGTGCCCCTTGTCAGGATCGAGCAGGAAACGTTATGTAGGCTTCGCGCAGACATGGTCTCGTTGATTGGCCACCGCGGAGACGAGGACAAGCCCCGAGGTTTTAAACGCGATAAGCCTTCTGAAAGCGCCCAGGACAAACTATACCCCCTGAAGGTGCTCTGGTCGGACGTTGTGGAGCCGATACTGGACGCACTACAGTATACTGTGAGCATCACGTGTGTCACTCTTCAACTACTTCCAATCGCTTAGCTATTCTACAGAACCAGTTACCACAGAACGAGCTGCCACATATCACCTGGTGCGCAACTGGCTTACTTTCTTTCTTCCCTCTACACGCGGCCGGCCGATATGATGGTACATCGCAGAACACCTTTGATCTTGTTGTCTCCTCCTACACCCCAACCCTTGCCGTTTTGCTAGCTCCAAACAGCTCCGTCGCCATGCCACATACTGGAGTACTCGCAGTCGGACAAGCTAACACACCTGGGAAATCACCGCTACCCAAGACCGTCGATGAGCTCGCCATAATTGAAAAGCACACCGCCGCCACTGGATACCGTCAGCTCGACGGTCCGATGGCGACTGTTGACGCCACGCTTGGCACTATGGACCAGTACAGCTGGGTCCATCTCGCCTGCCATGCCATCCAGAACCGCGTCGACCCCATGCAAAGCGCGTTCTACCTTCACGACGGTAGGCTGACGCTTGAGGCTATCACTAGGCGTGCATTCAAGCACAAGGGGCTGGCGTTCCTGTCCGCATGCCAGACAGCGACCGGCGACGATGAACTTCCGGACGAAGCGATGCATCTCGCGGCCGGCATGCTAGCTGCCGGATACCCTACGGTGATCGCGACGATGTGGTCGATCAAGGATGAAGATGGTCCGGAAGTGGCGGAGCTGGTGTATGGGGGGCTAGTGAAAGGTGGAAAGATGGACCACACGAAGGCGGCGATGGCGTTGTACAAGGCGACGAAAAAGCTGCGGGACAAGGTGGGAGTGGAAGAAATCTGGCGGTGGGCACCGTTTATACATATTGGGCTATGAGTATATACTCGGGTCGTGTAGCTTCTTCAGCGGCACCCATATATATTCAACATATTCCTACATCACAGCCTAACCAAACTATTGTCAAACTCCTTTTTCTCTCTTTTTTCTACGTGAGAATTTTATCATATAATTAATTGTTCAGAGCGGCCTAGCGTGTATTTGTGTAGCTCGTTAAATGCGTATCCTGTGTCAAAAAGTCCAGGTCATGTGACCTAGTTCGACCAATTCGGGAACACCGAGCCGTACCTGCTTGGTTGTGGTCTCCGCGTTTTTGCTCGGTCCAGCCAAACAGAGCTAACGAAAAACGTATTCATTGTGTTAGGGATGGTGACCAGAGCCACATTATTGTTGTACTCTAAAATGTAGATTGTCCACCAGACTCTAGATTTGAACACCCGGAACGTGAAATCTTCAGAACTTATCAAGTGCTTTAGGATACATGTTATTATAAAAACTCGACCTGATCATATACAAATTCGTCCATAGCAATATCGTGGCTTTCCCCGTCCTCCCTGTCCTAATCATATGAACCCGAGACTACGAGTAGAGGGTTTGGGCCATTAGAAGCGCACGACACGCATCCACACTGTGTGAAGGTATAATTGGCTACCCAGGGGTTCAGCGAGTGCACCGATCTGCTACACGCCAGGCCCGACTGCAACTATTCGATTAGGGTCGGGCTACTAGGATAAAAAGCTAGTAGCTACCAGCCCATGTTGTCAACGCCTCGTCGGCGCTACTGTCACGAAAGCCAGGCGTGAGGTCAGATGACATGTTGAGTTTACGCCGAGCCGCACGTAATCGAATAAAGCCGATACATGGACCGGGCTATTTGGGGAACAGTGGTGAACATTTTTGTCTTTCTGTCGAGCCGTTTCTGATTAGGCAGAACCCGGGTGAGCCAGCACTTGTGTCTGGACAAACGGCGAGCGGTCAAGTCACTACCAATGGTGTCGGTGGTTGGTGTTGGACGACGCGGTGAGGTAGCGGCGGGGCCCCGCGGCAGGGCCAAAAAATCCAGATTGAAGCTTTACTCGGTGTTAGCAAACTCTGTCGATCACTTGCTGTTTGATCCGCGCGTCCCCGCATTTGCTCAGGGAGATGAAGATAGACTACTGAATACGTCAACGTTTTGGAATCGTAGCCGATGAATCAACTTAACCTTCTTACCTTTCATAGCGCCCGGCGGGATAGCGAAACGAGGATCATACGCAGTATTGATGAAACGAGGCGGTCGCAGCACACCCAAAGAGTTACTTGAGCGACGCATCCTTCAAGACGATGTAGTTGCCACTGGAGTAAGGAGCTAGGAGAGTATAACAGAGTCCGAGCTAGAGGGATTTGCGTCAGCAATCTGAACTAGACTGTGCTATTAGGCCGAACCTACCAAGCGACCGAGTATTGCTCATCAACAAAGTGTGAATGGGAGGAGGCGCTTGAACCAGAAATGCGCTTGTGAAATCGGATAACGCAATAGGCCGAGACGAACCATAACAACGCCTGTATATGAGGGTAAGCCGCTCTATTGTAGCCAGTGGATTTTCTTGTTGCTTACCTCGTTTGATCTCAAGCAAGGCACCCGACATAGACAACGAACTATCCGACTGCTCAGGTAGAAGGCCGGCGGTAACTGTGTAGCCCGCTGGCCAGGCGCCAGGTTAGCAGAGAGAGGGATGAGACAACAAAGATGGAGCGTGCGGTGGGAAATGCGAACTCGACACGCTCTATGTCACGTGGCGCGCTTGGTTCCTCTCCCGTCGCGCTGTTGCGTTCGACGTAGTTTCGCTGTTTCAGCCCTCGACTTGAATCGTCGGCCTAGCCATCAGCTCTTAGATGGTCAACCAACACTGCTATGTTTAAGATATCAACCCTGTCTATGCAATAATTTGATCCCGCGCTGGTTACTTCGGCCAACGCCTCAGTCTTTCCACTTTTTCCCATAAATTGGCGAAGCAGTGAAAGCTTTCTGTAAGTGATACCTCGATACCATATACATATACAATACACATAGCGCACAACAGTTCGCAGCAAGCTCTCGTCTGGCCCAAAACAATGTGTTATTTTTATCACGGGCGGCTAATTGGAGGTTAGTGCCGTCGGCGATGAGGTGAAGGACCTCCTCAACCGTGGCGCTACTTTCAATGCTCCATATCTGTGCCTGCGTAATTGCGAGCACTTCGAATATTATTTAACGAAAGCTAAAGGGACTTGGCGAAGCAGAAGCGTTGGTGCTCGACACAACCATAAAGAAAATACGACGTCGATATTGTAGTCTTCATGACTTACACCTCGTTCACTATGATAGCTCTTCACGAACGAGTGATTTTCGGGAGCTGCAAACATCTTTACAAGACTATATTCTGTTATAAATAGTACCGATCAACAAGCGCCGACGATACGCGGACAACCACCTGCGACAACGGCGTCCTCAGGCGATGCGCATACACTCAACAAACATACCGTCATCACTCGGTCATAATCCAGCGATCATTCGCTCCATAAACCAGCCCAAGGTCCCATGACCAGGTCAAAAGACCACCCCATCGAACTTAAACTGCGCCATACCATTCTCGTTCGCCCAAATCTGGTACGCCGTTCAGCGCCGACACTTAAATGGCATGCTTCGAGATAACGTCGTTCCACTCGTGCTGATTGAGAGGAGTATCGTTCACACGACCGAGGGTATTTAAACCCCCGGAGTGCGAGCTGGTGGTCCTCAGTTCCTTACTCCTTTTCTCTTTTCTTCTTTACTTAAAAAATAAAAACAAAATAAAACATATGTAAAACAGTAGGTCTATGGACTCTGGCTCTCGATCCCATGTAGAATGACGTCTATTCTTATGAAGCTTTAACTTTGTCGGCGGTGGGCGCCCTGTGCACCTGACCAGCACCCGCTCTCTCCTTCCCTTCAACCGATGGTATGCCGCGTCCATCCGCTTTGTCCTGCTTGTTTGTTGACCATCCTCATTAGGACCGCCGACTCCTCCTTCCACCCTACCCCTTTAATATTCTCGCGCATTCTCGTGAATCCAACTTCCAAGTTTCTTCTTATCGAAAAAGGAAAAAACCAAAGTCATTTTAAGTCTCACGAGCTGTTGTATATAAACCTTTCATCGTACCTCATGTACGGCGAATGTTTCTGTCAATTTGATTGTTGTGCGATTGAATATCGTTTGTATCGAGTTTTGATTTTATCTAGTTTGTCCCATATAACTGTCCCTTAAGAGCTGTCTGAGAGCTTCAGATGCCTGGACCGCTCAAACATCATGACGTTGTCCCACGTGTCGCATGATGTAGGTATATGCGTTATTGTATTTTCACGATGAGCAAACTCAACGTCGAGCTACTTCTCATCCAGATGATCCAGACTAAATGGCATGTTGTTCTCTTGGTTTACTTCAGTCAGGTCTGTCATGAAACAGCGCGGTCCACGTAGGACGGACGAGCTTAGGTGGCTTCATGGACCGCTAAGTGAGTAACTTCTACGTCTGTCCGGGAACTACATACTCAACGGTGACTTCACTGACAATATATATTTCTTCACTCCATGTCCCATGCTTTAGCGCATACATCTAGTTAAACGAGCGCCTATCTTTGCCTAAGTTGAGCTAGTCAAGTTGAGCATGGTTGGCCGTTCCAGGAGCGGTACTCGTGTAAGCCGCCCTTGCCACCTGGTCTAAATCTACGGAAACCGATGCGAAAAAACGTAATGCGCCGACGGAGAGGAGCCCGTTCAAGCCGAACGGATTATATTGCGCCACTACACAGTACGGCAGACTTGATATTTCCTTATTTGTTGAAACGCTTGTTCGGAGAAATATGCCGCTCAGATTAGAAGCATCCCAAAAGTGACCGATAGCGCCTCTCTCGGTCTCGCCCGGCCAGATATTTAGGGCGCTAGATCAGCTAGACGTTGACCAATTGACCTGGTGTGCGTGGTTCTCATTACTGTGTCGAGCTTTTTCTTGAGGTAGTTGGTGTTTACTGTACGTAGAGGGCACGGCGGGATGGAGGACGGCGAGGTGCGGCAATTGCCAGGTCCCGACATTTGATGATCGCTTGAGCGCCCGTAATTGAAAATATTTGATCCTCGTGCCTTACAAAACTCATTACGGAGGTTCCTTGGATCTCAAATCAAGCACCTACGTCGGTTGAACTTACCGTGGGACACAAATAACACGACATCGGCTCACAGCGAGCAGGTGCGCCAAGTCGTGTTTTTGACAGGTGGGTGTTTGTTAACGGACCCCAACACCAAAGATCGGCCAAGATAGATCTTATTCAGATAAAAAATATAGAACAGCCACCACCACCATGTTCTCTGCTCTTCGACTTCTTCTTACCCGCTGGACGCGTTGGTATCTTGCTCACGACTTATGGCGCTCGACATCAGCGCTGTACCGGTTGATACTATCGTTAGCAAACACGAGGAGGTGCAAAACGCTAAATATCTCGCAGGTTTGTTGGGCAGCCTCATATATACACCTACTGAACTCTTCCACGCATTTTCGTAGTCGCATCATTTGTACTATTAGTCTACGACATCTTCATCTGCCTCGACGAAGAAATCACCTATGTCTGGTCCAGCGGTTGGACTTTTGCTCGCATAATTTATCATCTCAACCGATTCTCGCCTCTTTGTGTATTACCGTGGGTACCTCCTGGTCGTTAACACTGCCTTAGGACTTGCTAATGATTTAAAACCAGCATCAATGTAATAAGTACGTCCCGCCAATCACTGGTTGGGGTGTCAGGTTGCTCGATCCTGAATCAACATTTTTGCCGCAGTATTTCTCTCGCCTTCGGTTTCGCCATCGGTCTGTCCGCCCTAGCAGTTGCAGTAGTGGGAATTCTAACAGTAATCCGTAGACGTCCGTATGTTTATTGGAAGATAATATTCTTGGCTCACCCGTTGCTCAACAGATGCAAGGCAGCTGTTCACATCTATACTTACGGTTGTATCTTCTGTGGGGCCCTGGTCTCAGGTCAGTTTTCGAGTCTAGGTCCCAACAGGACACTTATGTCTTGTTTAGTCACTGTTACCGCCCGATGCTGGGTTTTATTTGGCCAAGAGTAGGTACATTGGATAGTCTGAAGATTTAGTCCGCTAATCTCGATTCCAGTGCACGAGTCCTGACGTGAGGTTTAAACCTGCCCGTCTCGAGACTTGCTGCTTACGATTTGATCTGAAAGTCTTCTTCTAATTGGGCTTGTATCCTTTTTCGTGCCTGCTGGCACTATCCTCAATAACGAAGTAGAAGTAAGCCTGGTTTCTCTTCCCGCAATGATCCTCGACTAACTCCATAGATAGAACCTCACTTATCTACATAACCCTCGTGAGTTCAGCCTCGCTGTGAGGACAAGTTCTAACTAGTCCATATCAGTCCCAGGAGTATTTACAGGCTGTTTTATGCTCCTCACTCCGAACACTTGGATCCCCTACATATTCCCTTTTATTTTTGAGACCATTGTTTTCGTTGTCACTGTGCGGAGAACCAGGAAGTTAATCAGCGAGTTCGGCCCGATGCCTCTGACAAAGCAGCTGCTTAAAGAGTACGCCGCTTTCCTCCGTTTGTTCAGCAACCACTCTAACGCTTTAAGTTGTAGCGGCTCCCTCTTTTACGCAGCAATTCTGCTGGCCGTTCTCGCCACCTGTATTGGAGCAACAATCCCATCTATGGAACTAGCGGCGGTTGCCTCTGGGTGAGTGATTCTGAGCATATAGCCCTTTTATTTCTCACAGCTCGTTGGATCACAGTTCGTACGCCGCCTTTTCGAGTATAATGTGCAACCGTCTCATATGCTCCCTCTATACGTTTGAGGGCTCGACCACTGTTTCAACTATCACTGGGAATACCCTGGGGGCATTCGAACTAGGTATTCCTATGTCTACATTTCAGACTAGCAGCAGATTCGTCGGGCCAGGTGCAGAGCAAGATCCCGGTGAAAGACAATAGATATTATCGTGTAGAGTAGAAATCAACCCATAAACACCAGATCTCCATCTGCTGACGCTTCAACCTAAGCTCCAATCGCGACAGTAGACACGCCGTAAGATTCTTAGTAACTCCAAAAACCCAGTAGAGTTGCGCCACTAGCATATATACCCCGAAAGTATAGTGAGGATTATAAGTTTCTCCGGAAGCTACCAGACACATCCCGATATCACTGTTTGAAACTGTCTCCGGGTTTTAAGCTACACAAATTAACGGCGCAACGCGCTGGGTGTCACGTGCCACCTCTCGCATACCATGGCTACTCAAGCTTGCGGAAGTCTACTTCATACAAAGTTGTCTCCGAAACTAGCCCTACATTCACCACCTGCTGAAATGGATCCCTTATACACGAACTCGTTACGGCTAACGTTTTTCAACTTGACGCCGTAGTACCCTGGCCCCATGCCGCACGTCACACCGGCTATGAATCCAAATACCAACCTCGAGTCGTCCGGGAGCGAGACCCCGTTACCGTTCTCATACGTTTTACTGTATAGGCACGGCATGCGATAAGGGCCGACCAAGAATGGGCTAATTTCTACTTCTGCTTGTTTGCGACATCCCCAGTTTGGCTTTGGAGACAGCTTAGTTCATCATATCGATGCGGCGCTGTGTGACTCCTGGTATCCCTGTGTGTGCCGAAGCAAGAATAATTTTCAACACTGCTGGTTTAGATTGACTTGTTTAACTAGGGCGTAAACTACTACGTGATTTAGTTCTTTCGATGGTCACCCAAATCCTCTGCGGCCTGGCCGGCAGCTGTGGTATCAAAACTTCTTCAAAAATGCCTCTCGCTCTTCGTCTGATAGATAGCAAGGTGAAATCGACAACCAACTATCCTAGGTAACTGTAAGGATACCCGTGGCGCCTAGACTCATACGGGTCACTACGCCGCAATTTTGTTTGTGCCACTTACTGTAACTGTTTGTTATCGGCACCTTCGGCACACACCAAGCTAAACCCGTAACGGTTAATCCAGTGCGGACATTAGTTGTCCGCGGAGACAGGAGAACTATTGGGACACATATGTGAAGCTGTCGCGCCTTGCCGTAGATCTCGACGTTTGAAGAGTGAATTGACATCAGATGACAGTGATATATTTAGAAACAAGGTATATATGATAGGCTAGTCAGTAGGCTCCTCCTTAGCTCTCGCCCACCTATAGCTGATCGACCTAACCATGATATATAGCATTGATCCTGAACTGGTTGCGACTATTGTAAATGTATATGTCCGGGTACAAAACGCCAAATATCTCGCAAGTACGTTAAACCATCTCTCGTAAATCCGCCCTGACCGCTCTTTCGTATCCCCGTAGTGGCATCCTACATGTTGCTAGTCTATGACATCATTATTCATCTGGACAACGAGATAATCCATATTTGGTCCAGCCGCTGGTCATTGGCTCGGGTCATCTACTATCTCAACCGACTCCTGCCCCTCTTGATATTACCGTAAGCATATTCATGACCTAGCATCCAAAACAACTTACAGAAGTGAAAGTAGAATTAATGTGATAAGTACGCTCAATTAACTTCATCTTGGGTATACAATTTCTCTGATCCTTAACTGAACGTACCCTTCCAGTATTTCTCTCCCCTTCGGTTGAGCCATCAGTCCGTCCTTATACAAAAAACTCAAAGCGTCACTAACACTATGGTTTTAGACGTTCGTTTGTTCAATGATACATTCAGCGCATTGGCTCACGAATCAGATAGCTGTAAAACCGCTCTTCATGCATATACGTATGGCTGCCTATTTTGTGGCGCCCTGATTTCGGGTCAGTCACTAGTTTTTAGACTTCGACAAAGTACTCATCATCATCTAGTCATAGTTGTTGCCCGTTGTTGGGTATTGTTTGACCGGAAGTAGGTGACTTGAACAGCTTAAAGATCCAGCTCACTGATATTAACAAACCAGGCAGGTTGTTCTAATGTAAGCTCTATATTCTGCTGACCACAACCTTCTAACTGCTGGCTTTGCTCAAGTCTGCTATTTTCGGGCCTTATCGCCTGTTTCATCCCTTCTGTTTCCATCCTTGGTGGACAAATAGAAGTATGTGTCCGTCCCTTTCTAGCGACCGTAGTTGACCGACTACTATTCAGCATTTTGACTACCTCGACAACCCTCGTAAGCTCAAATTATCCGGCGTATGACGGCGCTTGAACTCATCCACTTCAGTTCCGGGAGTGTTTACAGGTTGCTTTATCATTCAAACCCCGCAACTCTGGCTCCCTTACATATTCCCATTTATATTTGAAACCGTGGTATTTGCTGTGACTGTTTGGAGGACTAGAAAACTACTGAGCGAATTTGGAACAATGCCATTAGTGAAGCAGCTACTGAAAGAGTGTGTATTATCCGTTCACCTATCCGGTTTGTCTTGATGCTTATTCGACCTTGGTAGCGGCTCTTTCTTTTATGTAGCCATTCTATTAGCGGTCCTTTTCACTTGCATCGGCGCAACAATCCCGTCTATTCAAATTGCAGCCGTTGGTTCTGGGTAAGCGGTTGCACAAGTCTAGGCTCCTTCTAACGATCTAGCCAATAACAGTTTCTATCCTGCCTTCGGGAGCGTGATGTGTAATCGCCTTATCTGTTCGCTCTACACGTTTAGTGGCTCGACTGCCGCTTCAACTTTGACGCGGGACACGCTAGGAACGTTTGGACTGGGAATCCCGATGGCTACCTTCGAGACTGGTGGTAACACAACTCTAGGTGGACGAGCACTCGGTCCAGGGGATGAACGTTCGGTATAGCATGCACCCCACACAGCAAACCACGTCCCGTTACATCTTAGCAGGATCAAATGAGTTCTTGGCATCGCGGAAGATTATCCGAGAAAATGCCGATACGAACGACTCCGAGCTCGCTCCCGCCATGTGTCCATAGTATGTTAGTAGGCTAAGCGTTGCCCTGTCGTGTCCATACATTTTATGTACTAATACACCAAGCTACAACATACCCGAACGTGTGCTGGCAATTGGTAAGTTGATACACTGAGCAACTCACTGGTCGGTATTGTCATTGTATTGACCAAGCTTCACTGGCTTTAGCGTCGATGATTGGAAGCTAGATGTCCTATTGTTTGAAATTTGTAAGCGCCTCAGACAAATCGCTTGGGGAGTTCCAACGTCCAATACACCACCGGCTCGACTACATATTCATGCTACCTGCTCCATCTCATAGATACTTCTCACTCAAAGGCGACCCCAGCCAACATCCGTATGTCCGTTGAACGAAGTATGTGGCGCGTGCCCCGCGTTGTCTCGGAACCGAGATTTGAACAGCCAAGATCTAGTGGAGAAGACGCTGCTTCTCGGAGCAACGTTCAAGCGTTTCAGGCAGCTAGACTAAGCCTGATGATGGATACATATAAGACACACACGAGCGAGTATATTTGATTGGCGTTGACTCCAACCCTCCCCCCCCCCCCCCACGTTGGCTATTGGAGACATTCATATTTTCGGGTTTGCCTCCCCGTTCAAGATTCGATGATAATATCCAGTTCGGATACCAGGTCACTCGAGGGTATCATTCATCAACACTTCCAAGTCCAAAATGCAAGATATCTCGCAAGTACGTTGCTCATATTTGCGCATATATCTCACTAAACTATTTTCATTCTCTCAACAGTAGCAGCACATATGCTGCTAGTTTATGATGGTGTCATCTGCGTGGGTGATGAAATTACGTATATCTGGTCCAGCCGTTGGTCATTCGCTCGAATAGTTTACCATTTTAACCGATATGCGCCTCTTGTCATATTACCGTAAGTATAGTCGCTCAAATTTCGCTCATAGACACGATTCCGTTGACACTTTTAACCAGGATCAACGTTACAAGTATGTATTTCTTACGCTTCATACTATCCTCAGCTATTAACGCGGTGCTCGTTTAAATCCGCTTATCTTCGCAGCGTTCCTTGCCACTTCTATTGCTCCTTCAGTAAGTGTCACGAGACTTAGTGAGAGTAGCCTAACTCTAACATCTGATATGTAGACGTTCGTAAACTCCCTTGCCCGCTAGCTAGCTTGTAATGGCCCAGATGACGTGATAGGTGTAGAGCCCTTATTCTTATTTATTCATACGGTTGCGTTTTCTGTAGCATGCTGATTTCAGGTCAGTATCTTCTTCGTGATATTGGCCAGTTAGAGTGTTAACCATATAGCTTCTAGCTACAGTCATGACACGTTGTTGGGTATTGTTCGATAAAAAGTGAGTTTATTTAGTGTTTGTACCAGCGCTACAACTAATTCTATTCTCAGACGGGTCGCTCTAAAGTAGGCTTAATTCATGTTAGGGTCATATTTCCGTCTTTTACTGATCGTACGAAGTCTGCTTCTTATTGGCTTCGTCGCCTCGTTCGTGCCTCCAATCTATATCCTTACAAATCAAACAGCAGTAAGCTCTCCACCCATGCTCTTCATCCGTACTTAGCTAATTCACAGATAGCGACACACTTATACTGATAACCCTTGTAAGTAAATAACCTATAGACCTAATTTGTCCGCTGACTTAGTAGTATAATAGTACCGGGGATACTCGTCGGCTGCATCATTCACCCGGCCCCATATCCTTGGCTTGCGTTCGTATTCCCCTTCGCATTTGAGACCATCGTGTTTTTTGCCACTGTATGGAGAACTAGGAAACTGATACAGGAGCTTGGGTCGGCACCGCTAGTAAAACAGCTGCTAAGAGAGTACTGTATGCGCATGTAACTAAGCACTGTCCCACGTCCCATAGGAGTCAGTGCAATGCTTAATAAAACGAGTGTCCCAACGTCCCAAGTGGCCAGTGCAACAAGCCCCGTCTGGGACATTTGGTTACATAACGTATAGATGTGTGACAAGTATGTTCGCTCAGCCCTTGCTGCTCGTCTTTCAGCCTCGAACTTGTCCGCGTCCACGTCTGCGCCCTCTCCTATGCACTATTCATTGCTTTGACATGTGCACATTTTTACTATCCTCGACAGACTTACTGGCGTTTTGGTTATATGCTCTGTTGTCTGAAACTCGACGGTATTCTTAGCACTCTGACGTGCTCTTTGTTGCAGTTGCGTAGTTTAGGGTCAGCACACTCGCGCTTGGTATGTACTTTAGGTGTGCTCCTTTGCTTGGGCTACAACTCTTTGAAGGCCACTTCACTTTTGCGGGCTCCATTGGATGGGAATCGGTCCGCTCCAAGAGCACTAGACAACCACCATGTGCCGGTTAAATCCAGCACCCCAGCCTTCCAACTGAATTAAGTCCGCATCAAGACTGAAATTCAAGAGGGAACTGTTTGGATTGTAAGAAAAACATTCTACAAGATTCAAAAATAGTGCTACAACGTGTGTAATTCGGACCGCAAGCTCTTTTGACATGACAAAGAAAGGCAATTCCGATACGAAAATTTGGACTTTTGGCTAAGCACTGCCTGTCCCAGGTCCTCACCCGTCCGGTGCTAATGTCCCCGCGGGACAAGATTATATAATCAGTGCTTAGTTACATGCGCGTACAGTATGTCAACAAACGTTCACCGAGTCGTTCCTATATTCCATTGATTAACTAGGAGTTGATAATTGTAGTGGCGCCCTCTTTTACGTAGCTATTCTCTTGAATGTCTCGTTCACTTGTATCGGTGGGATGATCCCGGAAATTGCATTCGCAGCTGTTGGTTCTGGGTAAGTTCCATGTCAAACGACCCGGCCTTGTTAAAGTGGCTGAACATGTCTTGCTATTGTAGTTTGTACCTGGCCGTTGGCAGCGTGATGTGCAACTGTCTAATCATCTCCCTACATGCGTCAAAGCGCTCGATTGAGTGGTCGGCAGGAGTCTCAGACTACACAAACCCCCCTTCTGGAGGTTTTAGGCCAGCAGCCGCTATCCCGATGACAACATTGTGGACTGACGATCACATCCTCGACGAGCATGAAGAATCCGGCGTGAGGAATATCATATCGATAGTAAAGAGTTAACGTCGTTGTCTGTCACTGAAAACACGGACAGAATATCAGAGCGGTCTGGGAAGTGGGGATATTATATTCTGAATAACTGTAAATTTCAATGGTTCCCATCATCGGTTGGTAATTTATTATGTGAGCCGTACAACCCGTACAAGCAAGGTATTACTGTGTAATCTTGACTAGTAGCTTCCCTACAGTCCTGCCTCCACCCATATCCTTGTAAGCTTGTCGAAGTGCCTCAGTCGTGAACGGATACTCCTTGTATATTTCGACATGGAGCTCTCTAGATCGGATCATACCGAACAACTCGGCGCAGTACTTGCGGAACCGCTGTGGTCCTTGAAGATAGTTTTTCAGGCTGTAACAACTTGTCAACGCTCGGTGCTGCCACCAGACTGGTGCCTAACTTACACAGGATAGCAAACTTTGACATTCTTCTTTGCGAGCGTGTGGAGTCGGACCGGTGGAACAGGTCCACTTGCGTCTCCTAGACTCACAATCGTTCCCATAACCGCAATCGCTTCCATGTCGCCCTTCCACGTCGCTGCGCCTACTCCATCGTATATTCCTTGGACACCTTCCCCTTTGGTGAGTTTGAGAACCGTGTCGGGTATAGATTGCTTCGTATATATAATGACTTGTGAGGCGCCGGCGGCCCTTGCGTGACGCGCTTTAGCTTCACTTGACGTTGAACCTATCACTGTCCCTCCAAAGTGACGGGCGAGCTAGAAGTGCTGTTGATGAGATTTGTTCGTAAGGATTAGCTGGGTATATGCTTACTTGGCATAGAAAAAGTCCTACTCCACCGGCAGCAGAATGCACAAGGACGGTATCGCCCTTGTTGACCCTATATGCGTCCCGTACTGAGGTGAGCGCTATAAAAACACGTGTCATCGCATGCTCTATACATTAAGTAATTTGAAAATAATGGAAAGGGGCTCCTACCTGTGAGTCCTTGGGTCATCGCAGCTGCCGCAAGGCGGGTGCTCACACCCTCGGGGAGAACAAAAACGTCCTTCCAGTGCACGGCGACGTATTCAGCAAAACAGCAGTTGCCAAACTGTATGAGTAGTTGGATTAGTCGGGGGTTGCGATTCCTTAATACCGAACGGCTCACCGTCACGGCGTGGGCTCCTTTACGGAATCCTCGCTTCTGGAAATCCTCCGACTCCGTGCTTTGGAATCATATTGGTTTTAATTTACAAGGCGTCCCGATCTTTCGTTACTTACACCTCGCTTGCACAAGGAAACGAGACTATGGTTCCTGCGCCTTCTTCTCCCATTACGTAAGGGGTTGGACGGGGATATGATCCGTCGCGAAAGAGTATATCAACTAATAAATGATAAAGTTTTCATACATAACCGTCGCCACTTAATTCTATACATAGAACACTTACTGAAATTAACTCCACCCCACTCCATCTTGATCAAGACCTCGTCCCACTTGGGGGCTGGAATCGGGAGCTCAACGACTTCAATTTCTTCAACATCTCCGTTCTGGCGGACTTGAGCCGCTTTCATCCTATTGAAACATGTAGACAGGAGATTCAAGACACAGTCAATACTTAACGAGAATCGATATCGAAACGATCATTGTGAAACTAACACTTTTGTCCAGGCCGTCATCTTCGCAGTTGTAGAGGCGATTGGCGAAGGCTTTGGGGTATTGAGGCGAGAAGGGGGATGGTGGACTGAACACTCCCATTGAAATAGCACGGTGTTTGTTCCGAGCTGCCTGCCAGTACGCCACAGCATCATTCCTCTGGATCCTCTTCCTATCTCGTCATCTGAATAGAAGCAGACGGGAAATTGCCATACCAGGCTGCCGACAACTGGACGTAACGCAATCTAGCACTGCCTTTACTCGCTCAGACCAGCCGAAAAAATTGGCAAAAAAAAGATGAAATGTAGGAGTTAGCCCATAAGAGTAGGGGCAGAGTCGCCCAAGAGTATCAACGTTTATGGATCGGAAATCGCAACCAAGAGAGGAAGGCACCGTAAGTTAACTAATGTTCCAGCCCGTTTGCTAAACTTTAGTTAAAGGTTCGCAGCAAAGAGTTCAAGCTGTTTTTTTGGTAGAGCGAATGTTTTTTCCACACGCTCCGCATCGATTGGTTTCCTGAGACGTGAACCTGTAGTAGGAGAGTAAGGTGTTGTAGTGGGTCACTGTAGAGCTTCGCCACAGCGCTTATGGTTTCGATACCTGGCCACGTGACCTTCAGAGGTCTGCCACCGACAACCATGGGTAAGTCTCTGACAAAATTCGTTCTCTTGTCAAGAGTTGCTAATATTCTCCAGATTATCAGGTACGAACCGAAATCTTAGATGAAAAATATGTCCAAGGCTCTGATAACACCCTCAGAACCGTGTTGGGAGCAAATTTGGTGGTGGAGGTGTTGCTGGTGCCTCGGAGGCGAATGTCGACCGGCGTGAACGCTTACGCAAACTTGCGTTAGAAACTATCGATTTAGCCAAGGTATGTCCAATGTCTGAGCCTCATTTTGGCTACCAACTAGATAACGTTGTTCCGTAGGATCCATATATTCTTCGCAATCATCTTGGTTCTCTCGAATGTCGACTTTGCTTAACTCTTCATACCAACGAAGGATCATATCTCGCCCATACTCAAGGGAAGAAGCATCAAACGAACCTTGCACGACGTGCAGCGCGTGATGCGAAGGATACGCAGCTACTTACCGCTCCAGCTCCAGCCAGCACGATTCCGCGCAAGATGTTCATTAAAATTGGGCGCCCCGGGTACCGTGTAACCAAGGTGCGGGATCCTCTGACGGCTGCTGCAGTGGGTGGAGGCGGCGCGAAAGAGGGCATGATGGTGCAGGTTCACTTGCCTCAAATCAAGGAAGGTGTCATTCCACGACGTCGGTTCATGAGTGCATGGGAGCAGAAAAAGGAACAACCTAACCGGGCATATCAGTATCTAATTGTAAGCTACCTGGTATCTTGCATCGGAACGTCGCTCATGATATGCTAGGTTGCTGCAGAGCCGTACGAAAGTATTGCGTTTCGGATTCCTGCGCGAGAAATCGAGGACGCAGAGGAGAACCCGGATTGGAACTGGTCACACTGGGACAATGATACGAAACAGTACAGTTTCCAGTTTATGTTCCGAACCTCATCTTTGGCGTACATGCAATAGAAAAGTGTACTATTAGTCCTGTCTGTAGTTGTGTTTGGTAATACGTATTGTTTTTTGGGTCGATAATTCATCGTCGAATGAGGGCGTGGCCTTATGTACCGACGCCAAAGGCAGAAGAGGAAACACTATATATAACCAAAAAGAGGGAAAGAAGAAGCGAAAAGACCACCGAAGCGACGACTGACAAACGCAAAATAAATGGCTATTAAGCGTTGCTCAAATCTCGAGCCATCTAAACCAAAGGTTGTATTAAGTGACTGAGTAACAATCTGATATGTACGAATCGTTTGCGGAACTCTCGTGAGTCAATCATAGTGTCTGTTTTGGCTTTTTGTTGTGGCTTTAGATGCTGCTTGAAATTTGACCGACAAGGAGGCAGCTTGCGCGCTCTTGACAGCCCGGATGTGTCAAAATTCAACATTTTGCCCTCTACGGTTCCCCTTTCAACATCCTTTACCCCTTTCGTGAAATTTGAGTGTCCACTTTCGATCATAAGAATGATAGAAATTCACAAGAAAAGACTCAAATTTTCATATGTCAAAATTCAACACGTTGGCTTTGTGCAGAGCGCGCGGTAGTTGCGTCATTCCCGGGCATTAGCGCCCGGCGCGGGTATTGCAAAATCAGAATCACACACGATCGACGAACCTTCCCAGCTCCCTCGACCTCGAAAGACCCTTTGATATTTGTTTATTTTAAGATAGGAGTCCCGTAAGACTTTTTGTCCTCTCTGATGACGACCAAACGAGTATATCTCTTGCGACATGGCCAAGCTGAACACAAGTCGGTATAATTAGACTTGAGCTTGGCCACGCGACTTCGAGACTGATCCAAGACATTTTTACCAGCGTTGCCAATGATTTCTCGAGTGAGTACGACCAAATACAACAGGTGGTATCTACTCTGAACCATTGAACGCCAAACTAGTCCACGATGCAAATCTTACCTCGCTCGGACGACAACAATGTGTCGACTTTGCCGAATTCGACCCAAGCTTTCAAAACATCCCCGAAGTAATCCTTACCTCCGCCTTCCGTAGGACACTCTCCACGACTCTTCTCGCTCTTCCACAAGCCTACACGCGACTAGTGTCGCAGGGCAAGGTCATCCTGATGCCCCAGCTACAAGAGACACATGACTTCCCATGCGATACCGGCTCAGATCGGGCGGTGCTGGAGGCTACGGAGGAATTCAAAGGCTTAGCTGCACAAGGCATAGACTGGAGCCCGCTGACCGACGACTGGAACAAAAACGAGGGGTTCTATGCTCCCACGCTCGAGGCGCTTATGAATCGGGCGAAATGGGTACGCAACTATGTACGCAGTCGTCCAGAGAAAAACATCTTGTTAGTTGGACATGGTGGTATATTTAGGGAGATCGATGGGAGGAGCAGATCGGATGATCCCGTTGTAGTCAACGCGCTTGCTGTGAGTTTCATCCTTGTGCGTGGCTCAGAAATTGACAATTTGACTTCATTTGAAGAGGTGGGGAAATGTTGAATGTCGATTGTATACCTTCCTGAGCGACGACGATGAGGACGCGGTTATGGTCCCGCTCTCATATCCATCTTCCATCGATCAAGTGGGCAAACCTGCAGACCCCCATGGTGAGCTCAAAGGATTATACTAAGCAATCTATTTCGCGTGCTTATGGATGTAATGTAGTGAACGCTGAATTAGCAGCTCCTACCGACAACTGACCCGTTCTGTAGTTTCATGAAATGTGCCTGATGCACGCTTTCCATGTCTAAGGCTAATTGTAGCCACATGGTTGTCTCAGTAACAATCAACCTGCTTTCACACGCTAACTAACTCTGGTCCGTTGAGCGAGAACCTGCTATATGCATAGCGGAGACAAATAAGGGTCGGATATCGGGCGATGCCGACACAAATCAAATATATAAATCGGCTTTCGTCACCCAAAATTGCGTTCACGACCACGACCATGACCACCGACAGGCCCTATGCTGCGACAAAAGTGCTCCGAATTGGCGAGCTTTCCGTACACATATTCAGTTGCCTTGAAAATGATTGCGATAAGATTCCGCTGGCTCTTACCTGCACTTCTCTGTTTCAGTTACTCATACCGTTTCTGTGGAGCCATGTCAGCGGTATCGAAAGATTGTTCGCTACCATACCAGGCGTCCAGATCAACCGTGACGTGCTCAATTGTCGGGTATCGATCGTAAATCAATATTCTTGGTCAGCCGACCTGCTTAATATTACTTAAACTAATCGTACACGTTTTACAGACACTTCCAGAACTGCTCCATACCAATGGCCTCTCGCGATTTTATAAGTACTGCTCGCTTGTCAAAAACTTAAAGGTGTCTAGGTCTGAGAGCTGGTCTTTGGGACTCCCGCACTCTGAGCGGATAAATGCCTTAGTCCTACCTGACCAGAGCCTTTTCCCCAACCTCTTGTCACTCTGCTCCCCGGTCTGGGACCACGAGCCAGAATCAGCACTGCTCAACTGGCTTTCTGAGTCAATCCCCTCTTCCCTTGAGGTTCTTCATATTACTCATGAGAGGGATTTTGGTCCCGGTCGTATACTGGTTCTCCAAGCTCGAGATCGTATGGTTAATACCGCAGCGCAGCGCTGCCCCAATTTACGGAGCCTGGGCTTACTGGTGTCCCCTCAATTGTCTTATGATAGTGTTGATGATTTCTCCGAAGACCCCCGTGATTGGTACTCGTATCTTCCTTACGTCTCCTGTATGACCAACATCCGCGACCTCAGCATAAGTCCGGTTTATCTGCAGGCCAAGGGAATCGAAGTATTTGGAGGTTTGCCTCTACTCAAGACTCTGACCATAGATTTCTCTGGTGAAGATAGCTTTCTAACCAACAGAGATATAGAGCCTCACATGTTTTCCGCCTTGCACCACCTCGTGATTCGTAATCTACCAAGCCCAGCGGATCTTGCTCATATCTGGAGCCTCTCGAGGATGGTAGACAGGCTCAAATCTCTTGACATCACCTCCAAATTTTCACGCTCCGAGTACGCAGCAAGATTCGTAGACGAAGGTCGCACCATTCAGAAATCGGTTTTGTCTGCACGAGACTCTCAGATTCATAGTCTTTCGGTGGGCCAGGCCTGGGGGAGCCATCCATGGATTAGCGACGCTAACTTTATTATCTTCCTTCGCTCTGTGTCCGGACTCCCGCTTCGAGTTCTGAAAATCTATGTCCAGGACGATAATAGATTCTACATTACCGACACTCTTGACCAGCTTCGGCTAGCGGCATTTCCACACTTACAACGCTTGGAGCTGTCGAACATTCGAGTGTCTTTCGACTCTCTATGTGTATTCTCGCAGAGCATGCCTTGTCTCGAGTATCTACAAGCCCCGATAGATATCAGCTCCATAAATTCCACTCATAGTTTAGACCACGTCTTTACAAGGCCTGGGTCTTCAGCTATGCTCGGATTGGAGGTAGATCTTTGGGGCCACCCGATCAACGTCTTGAACACCAGGCTGTTTATTGACCAACTTGACGGTGAGGTCGGAGTAAAGATAGCAGCGTAAGCGGATCTGGCTGTATGCGATTATGCATTTCTAACACGGCCTTTAGGTTTTTGGCCGCTCTGTGGCCAAACGTTCAAATCATAATCAATCCCGACCAACGCTGGCTTACTGCTAAGCAAGAGATGGAGCTGCGACAAACGCGCAAAATCGTCAGCTTGCTCAACAAGCAGATCCAATTGCTTGCGCTCCGGAGTCGGGAGATCGGCCTATCGATAGGAGAGCTTAGTGTTGAAGAGTGCATCGTTACTGAGGAGACGTGGAGGCAGTGTTTTGTAGTTGCTTAGCGTTAGGTTATTGCATAGTTTGATATAGAAATATCTTGTATTTGCAAGCTACTGTTTTGTTGCAACATATTAGATACACTTAGACAACGGGTATCACGAACTGGGCATACGGAATGTGAGGTGGTAAAACAGAACCTATTGAATCTACTGCATCGACTAGAATGAACTATGAGAGGCATGCTCATCCGATAGAAACCTTGCAATATTCGTACATATGAGTTCTGTCCGGCCTGTATGCTATACTATCGGAGACGCGAAAAGTAAAACCAGAGTTGGACGACGAGCAACGAAATATTGAGTAGGCTAGCGGGATAGTCAGCCTATGCCTATGATCCGGCCCCAAACTATCGACTTTCAACCGTGTACGAGCTGAATAACGTTGGACCCGGTTGGTCACTCATGTATACGCGGGGCGTAGGCTCCAACCACAGCATATATAAGAGACTTATACTGTCGGTTTGGTAGCCTGCTATCTACGTTTTCGAGCAATAAGGTATTAAGCAGATGCTAGCAATAGCTGGGTCTTCATTCAGGTCGCTAAGAAATTAGACGACTGCCTTTCGCTAAGTCCTGGTTTCAATACCCAGCCTTTGAGAGGGCTTCTCCTTATATTCTTTTCTCGCTCTTTTGACTTGAGACTTATTCAATGCAACCACTTCCTCGTCAGGATTTAGCCACGTTGCTCAAAGACGGGTCTCACTGTTAAACCTCACACGTGAGCGCTGGTATTCGATACGTGGAACAGGCTCTGGTACCGCTGCTCGATGGTTCTACTTCGCCTTGGCGTGATTTGTGGGACAGATTTCGCTCGTCAAATAGGCTTGGCGAGGCATTTTTGAGGTTCTTTTTCCGTTTCCGGAAGGTCAGGTACCTTAGATAATCAGTAGGGGAGTCGATGTAACTGCTTAGACTCGCACATGTGGTTGAGGAGCGGCGCCAAGCCATTCATTACAGGGTAAAGACTCAAGTCCTGGTCTAGGAATCGCCGATGGAGAATCAAGTGACCGCCATCGTGTACTCCGTACTACAAGGCGGGCCGCCAAAGCCTGAGACAGCCCGGCTGTTTGCTCCTTCGCTCAAACGAACAGGCTGAGCGGTCCGCTCACAGTCCAGTCACTGTAGAGTCGAGCGGTCCGAGATAGAAAGTGCAGGGTAGTAGATGCGGTATAAAAGAGTTCGTGTAATTCGTTTCAACTCAACTCAACTCAACTCAGCTTCATCTCTTGTTTTCACTGTGCTCTCTCCAACTTTTATCATGATCGCTGTTCCATACGTCGCTCTCGCTGCCCTCGCCGCCTCTCTCTTTGGCTCGGCTGTCGCTGCTCCCTCGCCTACCGCAGCTCATGTCGATGAGTTCGTGCGCCGCGATGCTGCTGCTCCGCCGTTCGTCAAGCGTGCTGCCAGCTGCACCTTCCCCTCGCCTCCCAAGACCTCCAGCCTGAGCAAGCCCATTACAGTCACTGGTACCTTCGATGGTATGTCGAAACCGTTGAATATATGCGCTTGAAATTATTGCGGTTTTCATTAGTCATTGCCAAACGAAATTTCAGGGCCGCGGCGCTAAAAACGCATACCCGGGTACCACACCCGTAAGAGATACTTTAGATACGTGAGAAGTACTCCATCCTAGTCGCCTCGCTGAGGCGAACATGCCCATGTAATTAGAATTTTAATACGATGATTTTTGACCGCATACAGGGGTACAGGGGGTGTGCGTGGGACCACAAGTCTCACAAGATACGTACTAAAACTCTGTAAGCGTACAGTGATGTA